>ML109637.1:985-36726 GCA_003697995.1 Taxidea taxus jeffersonii | reverse complement strand
GTCTGAAGCTCAGGAATTTGTTAGTGGTACCCAACATTGCAGCTACTGCATAGTCCCAAATCTGGTGGAGTCAAGAGTTCAGCTGTCTATTGGATGTTTACCTCCACTAAAAGCCTGTGCTTCAACTGTTACAAGAGAAAAAAGATCCTCTCATCTATTCAAAACTCATTCCAGTCCATCTCCCTGGACAAAACTCAGTTATTTTCAGAATTCTTGCACCAAAGGAATTTGGAAATATATTCTCCAAGTTTCCAGTCTTTGCAATACAAAGAACAGAGACAAATAGAAATGAATTCTGATCACCAATAGACAATCTCTAACATGCTATTTAAAGGAATAACATGGAGGACATTGGGAGTTGGAGAGAAGTGAGTTGGGGGAAATCAGAGAGGGAGATGAACCATGAGAGACTGTGGACTCTGAGAAACAAACTCAGGGTTTTGGAGGGGAGGGAGGTGGGGGGTTGGGTGAGCCTAGTGGTGGGCATTAAGGAGGTCACGTATTGCATGGAGCACTGGGTGTGGTGCATAAACAATGAGTCTTGAAACACTGAAAAAAATAAAATTACACACAAAAAATCAAATAAATTAGCAAATTGAATTATCCCCATGAATGTAATATTATCATACAATATTGATGCCAAAATGTGCAGTACTGAGGAGTCTATTTGTGGATCCTCAGTATCAGTTTGGGAGGCCAACTAGTTTTCCAAGGAATCTTCTTGTTCCTTTTAGAGTAGTAGAAGGGCACTTAAAAACCTAGTTCTGAAACCTACATGGGATCATTGTGTTTAAGTAACTTTGCTTCCATGCCTTTTTAGCAAATAGAGCTATATTGTCACTTCCATCATTATCACTTATCATCCTTATCATTATCAATAATGATACACTGGTATCTTCAATTGGATATACTGATCCAAATCTCCAACTCAAATTTGACAATACAGGTTTCTTCCTGACCTATCCCATTCTACATTTGTGTCTCTTTTCTTTCATAAGGATAAAGCTGCCTTTAAAACTTATATACATAGGGGCACCTGGCTCAGTGGGTTAAGCCGCTGCCTTCGGCTCGGGTCATGGTCTCAGGGTCCTGGGATCGAGTCCCGCGTTGGGCTCTCTGCTCATTGGGGAGCCTGCTTCCTCCTCTCTCTCTGCCTGCCTCTCTGCCTCCTTGTGATCTCTGTCTGTCAAATAAAAAAAAAAAAACAAAAAAAACAAAAAAATATATATATACATATATATGCTTTCTCCTACTGTTCTCTTTTAATTATTTTAGAATTGTTACACGAATACCACTCCACCCCAAAACTATGAAGTCCAAGATGTTCCTTTTTTGGCAGTTCTGTTTATCCTTAAAATGCTTCAGACTATTTGTTCATGAGTTACTGGATTTAAGGGGTTTTTCTTTTCCTTCTGTTCTTATAGTCTTATTTTGGCATACAATTAGTTTAATTTCTTCCTCTCTGCATTCAGTGTTCCATTTTTTCCTATTTCCATGTATTTTTAAAAATGTAGAACATATATATATATGTTTTATATATATATTTTTGAAAGGTATAAAAAAGTATGTTCAAAGAAGTTCCCCTTTCACCTCTGTCATATTTGTCCTCATTGCTGCATTTTTGTTCCCAGTTGCTGGGTTTTCCATACTGTGCTACCCTTAGGACTGTTCTCTCAGTCTCTGGTTGTTTTCCAGGTCCAGAGTTTGTTTTATGGGAAAAGATGTATTTATTTCCCAGCAAAATATTCATATCATTTTCCTTATGCATAGAGTGAGCAAGTATTTTAATATGAATTGTTAAGTGAATGCTCCCAGAACAGCCTCTGCTCCTGACAAAATAAACATCACATCCCAGGAAAGACTGATGAGGTTGTACAGGACTGGTGTTTCTAATCTCCTATCCATTAATCTTGCCATTTTGGCCTGTGCATAAACCATGAGTCATGGAGAGTGACTGCATCTTAAACTGACTTTATCAGGTGGTAATGCCAGTGTTCGTGGTTGCAGATGTGCTATCTTTACTGGAGCCAATCAGCATCAGTCCTGACATCTGACATACTCATCCCTGAATGTTTTGTCTTTTCCATCATATCTCACATGAAAGGAAAGCAAAAGCATTTTGCTTTCATATGGTAGGGACATGTCTTCTTTTGTTGACTTGCCTCAAGGCTATGCCAGTTTTCTGGCTCTTTTCTTACTGTGCTTAAGTGGTATATTGATCATCTTGATATTCAACATTCAATGGGATGCCGTACTGGTTCATTGCATTTATGGGATTGTGACAACTAGAACTGATGAGCAGGAGGGTTCCAAGATCCTAGATACTTTAGGAAGACATGCGTTGCAAGAGATTAAGATAAAAACTCAGTGAAAATCCAGGGCCATGACACCATTGTGAAGATTCTCAAGGTCCAAGAGTCTGTGGCATGTTGAGATGCCCTTCCGAAATGAAAGATAATTTGGTGTTTTTAAATCATCTACCACAAAAAAAAGAGCTATGAGAGCAAATGGGCAACACTGAATTTTAGACACAATGCGTATATCATTTGTTGTATGACTCGACCCTATTTTCTGGGCGTTCCAAAGGCTGGCAGTTTTTATATGTCTCAGAGCAAGAAACTGGTGTGCGTGAGACATGGGGCATGATATAAGCTTACTCTTACACTTGGGCCTTATGAATCAGAAGTCCCAAATGTCTGTGGTAGCTTCCACATTAGCCTCCGAGTCAGACTTCTAAAGACTTTTAGGAAGGCTGTATACTCTTCTGACAGCACATTTTGTTCCTGGAAAATCAGCTCTGGTTTACCTACCAGTACACAAAGTGACTATGCACCCCCAATGGCCCACTTTAAGCTGAGTGTTATCTAGTCTAGCCAGCTATAAAATTGGATGTGCACAGCAGCATTCTCCTATAAAATGGAAATGGTACCTAGAAGAGTGGGACAGAGCAGGATCAGAAGGAAGGAGTGCCTGGCTCTGGGAGGGAGCTGAGACTTCCATTGTAGCTGCTCCCTCTCCGTTGTGGGTTCTTCCCTAATATGGTTTTGATCAGATGGGGAGTTACCAAGACTAAGGAGCAGCCGAAGAAAAAACTCAGGTCTGACTGATGGATGCCTTTGCATGTTCTGCTGGCTTGAGGTCCAAATGGATGCCTCCTCCATTACAGCCCCAGTCTGGAGAAGTTCTGAACAACAGCGGAGAAGGGAAAACCTCCCAGGGGGAAGAACTTCCCGCAGCACCAAGTTTCATTGCCTTAAAAGATCCGCTGTTCTTTACCTCTTCGACCACGCTCCCCTTTACCCAATCTCCTGGCAACTATAATTTTTTTTTTATCATCTCCATAGATTTTCTTTTTCCAGAACTCGTATAATTAAAATAATAGGGTCTATAGCTGGCTTCTTTCACTTGGCAATATGCATTTAAGATTCACTATGTTTTTCACAGCTTAATAACTGATTTTATTTTATTATTTTAAATTGTGGTAAGATACACATGACACAAAATGGACCATCTTGACCACCTTTAAGTGTGCAGTTAAGTGGCATTAAATACACTCATATTGTGCAACGATCACCAGAACTCTTTTTATCTTGCAAAATTGAAACTCTGTATCCATTAAACAATAGCTTTCCCTTTCCCTCTTCCCCCCAGCTCTTGGCAGCCTCAATTCTATTTTCCATCTCTATGAATTCAGCCATTGTAGGTATCTCGTATAAGTAGAATCATATAGTGTTTGCCCTTTAATGACTGGCTTATTCAGTGAACATCATGTTTTCAAGGTTCATCTGTGTTGTGGCATGTGTCAAAATGTTCTTCTTTAAGGCTGAATAACAATCTATTGTATTTATGTATTTTTTAATCCATTAATATGTACATGGATACTTTGATTTCTTCTACCTTCTGGCAATTGAGAATAACACTGCTATGAATATGAGTGTACAAAATACCTGTTAGCCTGGCTGCCGGTTTCTGGTCATTACATAGATCATGCCTGGAGTGAACATATTTATTTATTCTTCGTGAGTTATTGGGGTATGTCTTTGTGGCAATTTTTACATATATTTGTATAAAGGTTAGAGTTCAGTGCAGAAGATTTTCATGTTTGCTATGTCTTATCTTGATCCCCTAAGCATCTTGTACTTTTTTACTACTTGATCATTACAAAATGTCTTTAGTTAAAAAATCTTCGGATTACCCATTCCTGTGGAGAGTCAGCAGCGACAGGATCCAGAGTTTATTATGTCTTTGAACATTTCTCTTTAAATTTCACTCGTGTTCTGTTTTTCTTCTCAGGATCCTGAATTTTGCTGATGTCTGCTCTTCATTTTTCTAACTTTCTAAGACCTTCTCTATAATCATTTTTATATCTTTGCCCTTTTGCCTCTCATTTTGTGTGATTTCTCAAGTCTAGCTCTCATTTTCTGTATTTTTATAATATTTATTTTATACATAATGCTCTAATGATTTTTGTGTCACTAATTTTTAAAATTATTTTCTCCAACTTCCTGCTGTGCTTTGCCTGCTCCTTTTTAATTCTTTTCATTTTATAGCCATTGTATCTCTTTTTTGAGCTCTCTCTCTTCATAGAAATGTTGTCTTTATTTTTTGTGACTCTGCTTGATCATTTTTATAGTATCCTTGAGGAACTTCTCTTGTAATATTTGTTTTATCCTTTTTAATTTAATTTAATTTAATTTTTTTATTTTTCATTCTTAAAGATTTTATTTTTTAATTGACAGAGAGATCACAAGTAGGCAGAGAGGCAGGCAGAGAGAGGAGAAAGCAGGCTCCCTGCTGAGCAGAGAGGCTGATGCAGGGCTGGATCCCAGGACCCTGAGATCATGACCGGAGCTGAAGGCAGAGGCTTTAACCCACTGAGCCACCCAGGTGCCCCTGTTTTATCCTTTTTTAAAGTTGATTTCTTTCATTTAAAACATTTCTTATGCCTTTCTCTTCCAGATTATTTCATATATTTATGTGAGGCCAGCTATTTACTCAAAAAGTGGGTGGGGGGCGCCTGGGTGGCTCAGTGGGTTAAAGCCTCTGCCTTCAGCTCAGGTCATGATCCCAGAGTCCTGGGATCAAGCCGGCATCGGGCTCTCTGCTCATCAGGGAGCCTGCTTCCTCCTCTCTCTCTGCCTGCCTCTCTGTCTACTTGTGATCTCTGTCTTTCAAATAAATAAATAAAATCTTAAAAAAAAAAAAGTGTGTGTGTGTGTTTGTGTGTCTATGTGTGTGTATGCGTGTGTGTACAGGGGAGAGGAGCATAGGCCAGCAGTTCTTTTCAAAGGTTATATTTGGCAGCAAATCTGAGTGGAGCCAGAAGATCTTTGATAAACATTTTCCTCCCTTGGGCAGATCTTATCTTGGTTTAGATGTTCATGAGATCTCCATGGCTAATAATAGGACCTGAAAACTGTGTTTTTTTGTAAACTCACAATTGTCCTCAATTCTTTGACCCTCAGCCTGGTGAGCTTTAGCCAGAAATTTCATGTCAGCAAGATTGTTTTCTTTCAGCTTTTCTCTCTTTTTCTGTTGCATCAAATTTAGTTTCTTTCAAGAACATTTTCTCTTTCTCCCATTGATCACCCTCCTCTTCCTAATTTTTTTTTCTTGCCTAGTCAAAGGATTAGCTGTTAGGACTTTTAGGACTCTAATGAGTTTACGTACATTTTTATCATAATTTGGTAGTTAGAAATTATAATAAGCTCTTAGAACACAGGCTTCCAAGATATATTTATTGAAGTTCTTATTTGAGGCTCTGCTGCTTCTTTTGCTTCACTGAAGATGGAATTTTGTTTGGTTTTTTAAATGTTTATGTTCATTTGAGTGTGTTTTAAGAAACGAAGGAAAAATTAAAGTAGATGGCATCTTCGATTGAAAGCTCTGATTCGAGCGTTTAAAAAATGTTCACCTCAGGTCTCATATACCACCTCTTCTGTTAAATAAAGCAAGAGAGGCACCGTTTACAAATTGGGAGATCCACAGTTCAATTGCTAAAGCTGACACCATTAAAATATAACATGGACTTAAAATCTTGGATGCTGTATTTTTGTGTTTTCTATGCTTTATACAAGTTTTCTTTCAACATGTTAGTAAAAATCCTTTATTATGTGTATTAGATGCAAGAAAATGCTCAAAAATGTGTGGGATATTTCTACTGCAGTTGGAGTCTTCTTTTGCTTGTTAGGTATTATTTGTGTCTTTAGGACCTCTGATGAGAAAATTCCCCTATCAGAAAGTTAAAAGACACTCCTCAGAGCCTTGATAGAGCTGATGAACTAGAATCTTTCCAGACAGCAGGGGTTCCTTAGAACCGAAAGATGTAGGCTTCCTTCTGACCATCTGTTCAATCCGAGTGCAGCCTTTGGGCATCATTTGGGTGTTTCGTAGTTTACCCCAAATGTATCGGAAACTTCTGTAAAATAAAATGCCGAACTTTTAAGTTTGTCAGTGGACAAAGTGACTTCATTTAGGAGGGTGGCTGGATTTTGCTGCACTCTTAGCTACTGTGTTTCTCCTCCATTCCTGGGATCTCTCATTGGTTTACTTGATTATTCATGGAATAGTCTAGCTCTGTTTTAGAATATTTACATTCATTTTATTAAGGCTTGGGAATAATGGAAAAAAATAGCACAGAGAGCAATAGAAAGGTAAATAATCTGGTTTAAGATTAATTTATCCATTTTCAGCTCTCTCCTTGGCTTCCTGATTCCCTCCATGTTACAGAGGATGTGTTTAGCCATTGTTCCTTAGAAGCAGACTAAGGAGTCTTCAAAGACCAGATCCCAAAAGGGGAGATCAGAAATAGGTAGAGACTTTTTTTCCCACTTAGCAAAGACCCACATTGTCCATTTGGCACTCCTCTCTAAACTCCCTTGTTTTCTTATTGATGTAGGGACAAACCTCTTTTATGAACAAGAAAGGAACGTTAGCTATCCCACTGACTCGAAAAGTTAACCGTATCAGAGTGTACTGCGATAAATGCAGCATGTATATATGGGATATGTAATATAGCGAAAGACAATATTATTTCACCATTCTAAGACTCGTTGGGGGAAAATAACATTAACATCAAACCTGACATTTATTGAGTGCTTCCTCTGTCTAAGATGCATTATCTCATTTGGTCCTCAGAACAATGACATATGAGGTGGCTATTACTATTTCCTCTATCTGGCAGGCAAAGAAACTAAAGCTTAAAGAGGATATATAGCTTGCCTAAGGTCAGGTAGCTTGTTAATGGTGGAGTCAAAATTGTACCAGTCACTTTGTTGGATTAAGCTATCCAAATTCTTGCCGCCCATCCTCAATTTCTCCCTTAAGGCTGGATGTGTCTCTAACTTCCTGTATTTTTTTCAGTGTTCCTGCTGGAACAAGGCAGAACATGGATGAGCAGAAATAAAGCAGTATCATGGATCACCAGGAAAATACTCCCTATCCCTGAGCAACTGCATCATGTGGGACACTCTATTCAATTTAATGCTTAGTTAGTAGGCAAGTGTCACCTGACTTTCACTAGTGTGGAACTCTGAGAAGAATTAGAACGGTCTTCTTCAGAAACTAGGGGACAGAAAACTTGAATTGTTTAGCAGTGTCTTTTAATAAATTAATGTATCATTCTGAATGACCAATTTTTATTTCTTCTAGTAACATAACCCACATTCCTAAAAACACATTTTAAAGCTATATAATTATATATAATATATAATATATAATATATAATAATAATTATTACATGGCAAATAGGTAGGTGTACCAGATACAAAATATAGGTCAATAATGGGGGTTTACACTGAGCTGTGCTTCATTATTTAACAAGATCATTATTATTATTTTTATATATAGATTAAGATTTTATTTATATATCTGAGAGAGAAAGTGGGTGAGAGACGGAGAGTATGAGGGGGGTGAGGGTCAGGGAGAGAGGGAAAAGCAGACTCCCTGCTGAGCAGGGAGCCCAACATGAGGCTCAATCCCAGGACCTTGGGATTGAGGTCCTGACTGAGCCACCCAGGCACCACTAATTAGTTTATTATCATTATCAAATGAGATCTATGCCCAACATGGCTCTTGAACTCTAGACCCTGAGGCCAAGAGTTGCATGCTCTACCGACTGATTCAGCCAGGTCCCTTTATTTAATTAGTATTTAATGTTGAATTCTTTATGCTTGCCCCTTTTGATGTCTTAATAGGTTATTCTAAGAGGGGTAAAAGAGCTAAGCAAGATTGATTAGATAATGAAATTAAGATGTGTACAAAAAGGAAAAGAATGCACAGCCTGTGTTCACAAACAATATTTGTATTTTTGACTGATTAGATAAGTAAACCCAGGAAACACTCAATTTGGTTTTTGTATTATTAATTTTCATCACTAGGGAAGTTGAAGTGTTCTAAAGAAGAGATGCCAGTTTTTAACAAAGCCTTTCTGGAAAACATCTTTGAAATCATCACCAGTCCTTGCAGGTCTGGGTTCAGATAGAGTCGGCTGTGATGAAAATAAATTGATGTACTGTAAAAAGGACTAGCAGGATAATTTATATTCAGCAGAAGCTCAAATACTAATTCAGAGAGAAGATTTCAAGATGAAATGTATCCTGGAGTTAAAAAAAAATCTAATTACCCTGACTACTGCATTTCTTAGCAAACCACATTTTACTTTTGTATCAGAGCTATGAAGGCAGTGTTCTAGTAGGGTTTTATGGAGTTCTTTTTTTTTTTTTTCATTAAAATCTACAGATTTTGCATAGTCTTGAGAATAAAAATGATAAAATTTTCAGAAAGATTGATTCAGGGTGGTTATTTTTAATAAGAATATCTGTTTCTTAAACCAGAGTCTTAACTCATCTTTTATTCAGTAATTACATGTGTTGAGTCTTATTAGACAAAATGTTGAAATAATACAATCTGAATACCAAGAAAAAAAATATATTATTTGGTCTTCTAAATGCATTTATTTATTTATTTTTCCTATATGCTAGTGGTATGCATTTTTACTCTCATCTACATGGGGGTTCACAATCTCATCATTTGCACATTTTGCTGATCCTTCAATTTACAATATATTTTAGATGCCCTTGCTTGATGAAAACATCTGAGCAAATTACAGCCAAGAGAAAAAGAACACATGTCACCATTGCAGGCTTAAACTACCATAATCTCTAACTTTCCTGTCAAAGGAATTCTTGTCTTCCTTTTGTGCAAATATTTAAATGCTCAGGATAATCCCATTTACGGTGTCAGGAAGAAGGAAAATACAGCGCATTCCAAATATGACCTTCTTTGTTAAATATTCTGCTAGCATCACTCATGGTTGCTGAATTGTACAAGCTATTGAAATAGATCTGGAAGCCAACAAGGACCTGATTACGAATAACAAACTGTGCTTTATTAGTCTTCCCAATAGCTACACAAATGTTCATTTTCTCCCAACTTCTTGGAAGGAGAGCTGCATAATGGGTAGGGATCAATGGAGTTAACAAAGAAAAGAACATCACCATTCTATTTTTTAAGTTTTAGTCCATTCTTATTATGTTAATCTTGTTGGTCACAAAGCAGTTTAATAGACCCTTTTTGCTTCCCTATAAAATTGAACTTCTTGAAATTAAAAGGCGGGTACTAAAAGACTTAGACCTGTAGGATGAATGACTGTTTAAATATATTTGTAAGGCATTTTCATTAATTTTATTAAATTTTAAGAGAAATTTCAGACTAATAAGACATAGAACAAAGTAGTGATTGTGTTAAAATCCAAATTCAGGCAGGTGTTTAAAATATAAACAGGAAATCATTATATTGAGATCATAAAAAAGACAATATCTAGTGAAAACTCAAAGAGCAAATTTAACATCTAATTTAATAGTCAAAAAAGTTTTCAGCCTCAAGCTTAATAAGAAGAATGGCATAATGACTGGAGAAAGAGCCCTCCACCAAGCCAGAAACAGAGGAGAGCAAGAAATAAAAATAATAGGCAAGAAATACACTTAGAAGAATAAAATTTTTTAATTAATGAGGGAAGGATGAAAGAAGAGAGAAGTAGAGAGAAGGTCCATAGCTATACATCTTTCAGGTAGGTAAAATATATACATTGACTTTGCATTTTGACACCTGCATCTTTAGGGCAACCAAAAGAGATATGGTTTGCATCTGGTTTACATATTTTTATAAAATATTTAATTAATTATTAATGTCATGTTTCATAAATTGTATACCCTGTGTTGGATACAGTTGTTCTATATTACCCTTTTAATTGTTATTGTGTATATACAGACAATAGCTATCCCTTTTATTGGGTATGTATATCTAATTAATATACATGTATATGTGAATTAGTTTTGTATTCCTTTTAGTGGTTATGTATATGATGACAGAGTAGCATAGATTTTGTGAGAGATCAGGAGACTTAGATTCCAGTTCTGTCCATTGTTTATTATATTTGAAACACTGGGGGTATGACAGCTATGACTCGGGAAAGTTAAGTAGTTAGGACCCTTAGTGGACATCTCAGTCTCCCTTTACAAACTGCCTCCCCTATGAAACTGGCATCTGCCCTTACCCCTGCCTGCCAGGGTCTGCGTATTCTTTACCAGCCTACGACAATATTTGTCACACTATTCATAGATTCCGAGATTCATTTGTTTTAAAGATTTTATTTATTTATTTGACAGACAGAGATCACAAGTAGGCAGAGAGAGAGGAGGAGGCAGGCTCCCTGCGGAGCAGAGAGCCCAAGGCGGGGCTCGATCCCAGGACCCTGGGATCATGACCTGAGCTGAAGGCAGAGGCTTTAACCCACTGAGCCATCCAGGCGCCCTGCTGAGATTGATTTTTAAAATCAGTTTAATTTCTGTGAAATTAGGATGTGTTGTATCACGTCTGGGGGCTTGTAATCACTGTTAGCCAGTCAACAGCCATGGTTTAGTGGTTATCGAGTGTGTGGATTTGGCTCCTGATTGGAATCGAGTCTTGGAGTCTCAGTCCACAAACCTTTTTAGAGCCACTTCAAGAAGAATTTATGTGTTTCACATTGACACCTTCTGGTACGATTAAAAAAGTGACAGCATCAAAACTTGGAAAGCTTGGAAGAAAATTCCATTGCCAATTCGTTTAATGATATTGTGTGAAAAACACAGACATAAATGGCTCTGAATTGCAAAGTTATTCAAAAGAGATGAACTCAGAAAGTCGACTATGTTAGAAACATTCTACCCAGTTCATTTTGCTTTCCATTTTCCTTTTTATACATGCACAAGAGTGATGTACAATAAAATTGGTGTGTAAGAAAGCCCACTATATTTTTAAAATGAGAAAAAATACAAATCTCAAGTTACAGGTAATGTGTTTAATTGGCAGCATTTTAAATTCTGTGGTGGGGTATTAAGTAATAGTACATCTAACCATCAATAGTATCTAGCACTTTATGTGATGCATGGATTTTCTAAATCAAGTCTCATGCATCAGAAATTTCTTTCCTCCCATTTCTATTAGAGAACACTCTTTCCTAGCCTCTATTTCTACTGGATCTTCCTGTATGTAGTCAAATTAGACACTGATAGAAGCCCTAATAGCTTCACAGGAAGTAATGGCTTCTTGTGCTAATGGACCGACGTAATATATCTGCATTCTCTCAATGTTTTTTGGAGCCCAGAAGCCCAAGAGTATGGTTCCAATAATAGCTACCGCAGGGATCATGATGGTCATATGCTTAGGCCAACAATGGCTTGTTAATAATAGCAATTCTCAGTTTTCTCCATGTGCTCTCATCTGGGCTCAATGAGAGAGGCTCTTTTTAGTGCTATTGTTATGTATTATTCTGTTTATATCATAATCCATGTATATTTTGGAAAACATGGAGAATTCGTAAATGTAGGAGAAACGGCAGGATGTTCATAATCTTACAAAGAAGGCTTCTATAGTTTACATTTGCTTGTATTTCTTTTTTTGTCACTTTGTTGTTTTTAAAATACTTGTGGTCATGTATGTGTATAATAGTATTTCCTCCTTTTTTCATGTAACACAAGCCATTTATTGTGCTAGTCAATTCATAGTACACAATATTTGAGTGTCTGCACATTGACTTTCTTTTCCTATGGTGACAAATTGGGTTTATTTTTTAATTTGTACCCCTTCAATAAATATCTTTAAACACAAACCTTTTTTTCTTGTGTAATTTCTAATCATTTCTTTAAGATAAACACAGGGATTCAGAATCCATTGTCAAAAAGGATGACTTTCTTAAAGGTTTTATATTCTTATCACCCAGTTCCTTGCTGAGAGCTTTCAGATCTGTTTGTAATCCTAAGGGCAATGAATAAGTGGACATGAGTATATTTTCCATGAAAGATGAAAAAAATAATTTGCCAAACATATTTCCTTGATGATCCTTAGGTTTTCTATCAATATTAATAAGACCCTGATGCAATAGTCTGGCCCAGCAAAGCCTGTGACAAAACAAAGTAAAGTAAATAAGCAAACAAAGCAAAGGAAGACACACAGAACATGATGGATAATAGAATTTGGACAATATAAGATTAAAAGAATCCAGAGGAAATCAGGCCGGGATTATAATGACCATTTTTGGATAAGAATTCCACAATCATTTAATGGGAAGGGAATTGAAAATTGAGAGCTTTGTTTATGTAATATTTGTGGTGTGTATTTATATTTTTGGGCACACTGCATGATGTAGTGCTGGTGTAATATCCATGTCTGGGCTGACATATCCCTCTTTTCTACCATAGCTTTCTACTCATGGAAGAGTCTGTCCACAGATGTGCAATTTCTCCAAGTTCGCTTTGAAAAATGGAATCTTCTGAGGACACTCACAATTTCAATGTGTTTGCCAAAGGTTTTCCCACTAATCAGTTATAACCCTGGGGAATCTTTCACTGTCTGTTTACATGGCCATTACTTGTGGCCCTTTTCTTTTCTGAGCACTTTGCGTTCCACAGACAACAATGAAGGGACAATTAAATGTTACTACTTTAGAGGGGAGCAAGACCTGTGTGATTGAGACACAACGTGTACATTGTAATATTTTGCAGTCAAATGCTCTACCACTGAGCTATACCCCCTTACATTGTAATATTTTGCCTACACTATTAATCATCTTTCCTAATTCACAGAGATCAGCCTTTTCATGGTTTATCACTTAGATTTTCCTCTCACATTGATTCCACTTACCAAAATCCTAACCTAGCTTGTGATCCATAAGAACGTATCAATTACTCTCCTTAAAAGAGGTTATTAGTGTTTTAGGTGCATAGTCTATAAATCTGATTGTTTCCCCAAATCTGTTCATTGTCTCAACCATACTTTTGTCATCTTAACACACCTATAATTATATATATATGTATATATCTCTCTCTCCATATACACATATATACGTGTGTGTGTGTGTGTATAAATCTTTCTAATCCATATCAAAATCTTTCTAATCCATATCAGAATTTTGGTTACATAATTGCAAAATTCAAATTTTTAACAGTAGTGTTTTTGCATCTATTCTTTTCTACCTACTGTTTCCCTTCTGCCTATAAAACATGGGAACATCTTCTCTTGATTCTGGTACATTTCTTTTTTCTTTTCTTTTTTTTTTTTTTTAAAGAGATACAGCGAGAGAGGGGA
This sequence comes from Taxidea taxus jeffersonii, assembly GCA_003697995.1. Classification (NCBI taxonomy): domain Eukaryota; kingdom Metazoa; phylum Chordata; class Mammalia; order Carnivora; family Mustelidae; genus Taxidea; species Taxidea taxus. Next base: position 23,100 of record ML109637.1, on the reverse strand, counting down.
ACACAAGCAGGGGGAGTAGGAGAGGGAGAAGCAGGCTTCCCAATGAGCAGGGAGCCCGATGTGGGGCTCGATCCCAGGACCCTGGGACCATGACCTGGTCTGAAGGCAGACGCTTAACAACTGAGCCACCCAGGCGCCCCTCTGGTACATTTCTTATCTACTGTATTCTGTACCAAGAATTTATTACAGATGTTTATAAGAATATAAGAGTCTGATTTTTCACATCTCACTGGTATTACACATCATATGCAATCTAACTTGTATCCTCACTGTTCTTCTCAAATTATTCATTCCAGCCTCACTGTTGATTCTCTAATTGGAGAAAAGATTTTTCTCAGTCTTCATTAAATTGATCTAACTAAAACACCTACACTTTCTTTTTTTTAATTTTTAAATTTTTTTAATGACCATATAATATATTATTAGCCCCAGGGGTACAGGTCTGTGAATCGCCAGGTTTACACACTTCACAGCTCTCACCATAGCATATACCCTTCCCCATGTCCATAACCCCACCACCCTCTCCTACACTTTCTTAAATTTTTTTTTACCTTGATCTTGGAGGTATTGTACTTCATAATTATAATTCTACCACTCTGTAATCTCCTTTAAGATTATTTTTATATGTATATAATGTATATATGTATATAATGTATATGTATATAATATTATTTTTATATGTATTTTTATATGTATATAACCTTCGACTTTAAGTTCAGTGCAAAACCACCTTGATCTTCATATCTGGAGTTCTTTTAACTATTGCAATAGTCTGAATAAAATCAATCACTTTCTTTGTGTGTTTTCTGTCTTTGACAGTGTCTTGGAATAATCTTTACCAATTCATTTCCTTCTACTTTGTGTTGATTTTGTGTGATCTTGCACCCTCTGGACACTTCACCTATCTGACCCTTAAAGTTGTTCTGTATGGCTTGGCTGAAACTGTATTCCTTTTTAAATTACAATGCTACTTCACCCATCAAACCCTTTCAAAATTCTCCCTTCCACCGAATGGTATCCCTCTTTGAAACTCCAGCTATGTTCTTCCAAGAACTTCCCGAGTTTCTCCTGGAGACTGTATCTTCAAATTCAACAAGTACCAAACCAAACTCATCATTTCTCCTCTCCCTACTTTATCTCGATCTTCCACCTCTATTTTCATTATTGGTAACTGGCATTACTACCTCCTCAAGTTCCCAAAGCAGGAAACTAAGTATATCTTTGACTTTTCCCTTATATCCAATATCCAATTAATCACTCCCTCCTCTTTATTTCCTCTCTCTGCTGATTTCATTCAGATCTTCATCATCTCTCACTTAAATTCTGCATAAATTCATATTTGCTTCCCCTGCCTTAGATCATAATCTCCCTACAAATCATTCTCAGCAGTGTTACTAAAATTGTCTTCAAGAATGCAAATTTGATCATGTTTTCCAGTTATAAAAAGATAATATCAAATTCCTTAACTTGGCACTGAGGGTTCTTTGGAATGTGGACCCAGCCAGTATATCTAAACTCAGATCCTCCGTGTTCCAAAAAATAACTGTTGAAATGCCAAGCTACCTTGCCATGCCTCCCAGACACTCCCTATGCTCATGCTCATGTTCTAACACTGGCTGGAGTATTCATTCCCTTTTCATCAGCCTGATTTCTTTTAAACTCCATCCAAACATTTCTTCCCAGAAGGATTTCACATAGATATTTCCTTTTTAATCTTGAGCCATGTGTTCCTCCTATGTTCTCTTACACCATTCATATCACACTACGTTACAATCATTCAATTGTTTCACCTATGTGAGCTCCCTACACAACTACAGAAATGAATAAGTCCATGGGGTGCCTGGGTGGCTCAGTGGGTTAAAGCCTCTGTTTTCGGCTCAGGTCATGATTCCAGGGTCCTGGGATCGAGCCCCACATCGGGCTCTCTGCTCCGCAGCGAGCCTGCTTCCCCCTCTCTCTCTCTGCCTGCCTCTCTTGCCTACTTGTGATCTCTGTCTGTCAAATAAATAAATAATAAAAATCTTTATAAAAAAGAAATGAATAAATCCACTCTAATTAATTCTATATTCCTAGAAACCAATACAGTGCCTTGCAATTCCATTTATGGCTCCTGGAGGAAATTGTTTTCAGACCTCTTCCCTGTCACTTGCAATACTGCAAGAACTTTGGAGCTGAAGTTATTTAGCTCCCCTCCAAGCCCTATTGGTGCATGATTACCTTCGTGGGGATGCTGAAAACAAACTGCATCCCAATCATGTGTTACCTTAATGAGAGAAGGCATCAGCTATGGTCTGAACGTTTGTGGATTCCTCCCTCCCCCGATTCATATGTTGAAATCCTAACCCTCATAGTGTTGGTGTTAGAAAGTGGGGACTTTGGCAGGTGATGAGGTCATGTGTGGGATTAATACTCTTAAGAAAGGGGCTGAAGAAAACTCCCCTGTCCTTTCAGCCATGTGAAGTTTCAGTGGAAAAATGACAATATATATGGAAATGGGCTGTCACCAGACAACAAGTCTCCAGTGCCTTGGTCTTGAAATTTGCAGCTTCTAGAACTGTGAGAAATAAATTTTTGTTGCTTATAAGCTATTCACTCTATAAAATTTTGCTATGGCAGCCCAAATGGACTAAGATAGCATTCCTTCTAACACAACAAATTTGAAAAGTTATGCTAGGATAAAGAACCTATATATGAATGAAGGGATGGTTTCAGCTTTTGTACTCAGGGAAGAGCCACACAACACAAGTTTGGAGAATAAATAATCATCCAATGAGTGGTTTTATAGAAACATTGCCTTTTGTTATGCATTTCCATATATTTCTGTAGGCCAAGAACAATGACCATAAAAAACTGTATAAGGGGTGTTCTGAGAAACAAACTGAGACTTTGGGAGGGGAGGGGTGTAGGGGGTTGGGTGATCCTGGTGGTGGGCATTAAGGAGGGCACATATTACCTGGAGCACTGGGTGTAGTGCATAAACAATATATCTTGGAACACTGAAAAAAATAAAATAAAATTAGATCCTTTAAGAAAAAAGAAAAGAAAGAAAAGCAATGGAATGATAAACACAAGAAGAAGGAGGGACATGTGACAGGAGTTGGGATGGTCCTCTAAAGAAGCCCCCATGTGTTGCCTAACCTCGATGGCAGGTACTCTTGTGAAATGTTCTTTCTGATTTAAAAGCGTGTGTAATGAATTACACAATCAAATAAATGATGAATGAAAAAAAAAAGGTGATCTTACTTAGGAAAGATCAGGAGGGTAATTTCAAACCATTTCCCAGAGATTTTCTCTTATTGCCTAGAATCTGGGTACTAGATTTTTAGTTAACACATCCTTAGTTGTTTTAAAATCACCTGTAGTTTCTGAGATTCTAATTCTATCAGTTTTATTACTCTGTCTCTCCCATGAAGAAAATAGCAAATGTCAGCACTTTTCTACCTTGTTCCAAATTTCAGGTACAAAGTTCCATTCTTCAAAGGCAGCATGCAGGATTGGAATAAAATTTATTTAGTCATATACTCTACTGTTCTCTTTAAAAGCATTCTGGGGCACCTGAGTGGCTCAGTCAGTTAAGTGATCACCTCTTGGTTTTGGCTTTCTCATTTATAAAGTACAAATAAGCTTATTGACTCAGGAGCATGCCCTTATGTTTTCTTAGTTAAGATCGCTCCCCAACTCCATTTTTCTAAAATTCTGACGTTATTCAGATATCTACCCTCATCCACATAGCCACGTATCTCAAGGAAAGCTGACCTGACCTCAGAGATATGTTTATTGCAATCTCATTCCCTCTACCAATGACTGTTTTTGGAGTAGACATATGTAGGTATGTCGCAATTCCTAACACTCTCTGGATCCTGATAAAATTTTATTCAACACTTTGTTAAAAAGTGATAATTTTCCCAAAGCTGCTTATCCATTGGGCAGGAAAGTGGATGAAAATCATTTGCTTGGGGGCGCCTGGGTGGCTCAGTGGGTTAAAGCCTCTGCCTTAGGCTCAGGTCATGATCCCAGGGTCCTGGGATGGAGCCCCGCATCAGGCTTTCTGCTCAGCAGGGAACCTGCTTCCTCTCTCTCTGTCTGCCTCTCTGCCTACTTGTGATCTCTGTCTGTCAAATAAATAAATAAAATCTTAAAAAAAAAAAAAAAGAAAATCATTTGCTTAACCATCACCACACACCACCACTCAGTCTTCCTTCTCCCAATTCATTCTGGGATTTTACAAATGCTGAAACCTGAGGATCCCTTGAAATGCCAGTGATTTCCTCAACTGCTTGGATTAGAATGATTCCATAAATTAGGGGAGGCATATCTGATCTCAGTTTCTCTTGCCTCTGCCTACATAGAGTTGGTCAGGGAGGTTATGAGTGGAAAGGGTGTTGATAAGAAGGGAGGGTATTGGGTTTGCATTTTCATAGATTTGATTAAAAATGTAAAAACACCCCACAAGCATATTTTTTCTGGCAACTCCATCAAATTATACTGGTGCACACACACACATACCTATATACACACACCTTGCTTTTTTTGACCCTATATCCTGCAAAAAATAATAACTCTATAAACATTTTTCATGAATGGCACATCTGTCTCCACTGTACCCTCATTCGAACTCCATCATGTGAACTGAAGCAATGGACAAATCAGCTCTTTCTAACCCCAAGAACTTTCTTCTGACCAAGGGCTATGATAACAGCAGGTTCAATTTATTGTGCCACATTTCAGAATTATCACTCTCTCATGTCTATCTTATTCTTTGCAATTCTCTCCACATATATCTCTATACATATGTTCCAAGCACACTTATGTTATAGTTATTTTCCAAATATTTTATTTAGTCTTTGTTAATCTGGCCCCCTGACCCCTACTCTTCAGACCATCTCTTGCTATCCATTTTATTTGCCCCACATTTCTGAGTACTCTTCTTCGCAGAGCTGGTCACAGAAGGGATATCAGCAAAATCTTAGAGGTAAAAATCTTTCCCCAAGCCCTGCTTCCTGACATCTGAAGTTATATAGAGCTGTCAAAGTGAACCAAGATGGGCCCACTGAGGGTTCACTGGCAGGGTCAAGCAAGGAATTCACTGAAATAGAAAATTACCTTTTACCTAGGAAAAGGGTTGTATGGGCTAAAATCAGAGCTCAGAACATGAACATAAGAGTTCACAGGGGTAGGGCTTTTTCTGGAAGAGAGAACAGCTAAGTTTGAAAAGGAAAAGAAGAGAGAGAAATATACACATTATACATATAAAATATTATACATAGTGTATAAGAAAAAGATACATAGATGTTTTATCATATATATTTTATAATATATAATATATAATAAACAGGCAATAATATATATTATATATATGTTCTATCTATCTATCTATCTATGTAACTACCAAGAGCAATCCACCTTTAAGAAAGAGGGAACTTGTGTCAGTGTTGTGCTTTGGGAAACAATGCCTGAGCACTAGTGTTGTGACTTTGAAACTCAGTTTTCATGATTCTCTGCAGCTCTGCAGACATTTGAACCAACAAGAACATCCTCTCCAAGAAATAGAACGTGAAGTTCAAGCTACATTTTCAAAACGTCAGCATGACACGAAGCAGTGAAAGTAGACTATTCAAATTTCAACTTTATATCAAGTTAGCATTTAGAAACAAACATATCTCATTTGTGTCTGACAAGAAGCTGGGGGTAGCTTAAGGTAGATTCAAGTCTTCTGGTCATGAAATGTGGGTGTTTAGATGATAACATCTAAAAACTAAACTAAAACATGATAGCATAACCCGATAGTGGTGCAAAAATTAAACTGGGAAATGTCAAAACTACCTGCAGCTAAAATATATTATGAGAATAATTTCATCTTTCACTCAAAGCATAAAGGAAAAGCAATTAATAAAGCCATTTCAATAACTCCTCCACTTAATGAAAAAACTTGCTTACCAAGTGAGAGATACAACTTCAGTCAGAAATTGAAAGGTGGTTGACCTGGTATGAAGATATGTATGAGACATACGTCACACTGCAAGGAAGTGTGATTTTGAGGGAAAGATGCCTGCATGAATATTTCCGTGAAGTAGGAAGCTGTGAAGACAGCATTATGCCAACAGAACTGACCTCCACCATTACAATGCTAGGTTCAAGAATTTTTAAAAAGGACTTCTTCTCCTTCTCCTCCTTCTCCTCCTTCTTCTCCTCTTTCTCCTTCTCCTTCTTCTTCTTCTTCTTTTAACATAATGTGAACTTAATAAAAGAGTCTCCATTTGATAACCTTGTTATTGAAGAAGGAGTTTCTCTTGAGAATTTAAAACAAAAACTTTGGAAGTGAAATATTAGAGGTCAGAGCAAACGTTCAATGCAGAGGAATCTGGTCTATAATAGAAGAAAATGCCTTGGAAAATATGTATATTCAAGGAGAAGCAGAAAGCAGGGTTGAAAACAACCAATATTTGTCTTTGTGGAAATAGAGCAGGCATTTTGATTACTTTGGCTCTTCCAATCCCATTATATTAAAAATTAAGGAGAAAACCCTCTTTCGCATGTATATATAGTCTAATGGAAATAAATTAAATTGTGGTACAACTCTTTTCTTTATTTCATAACATTTTTATGGCAGAATGGGAAAAAGGATCTTGCTTCACAAATCTTCAGGTTAAGATTATGCATATGATAGATCTTTCTGCATCGGTGGTGAGAAAGATATATAGTGGTTCTCATGGTGGTCAGTGGTTTAGTGGTTCTCATAAATTTTGGGATTACCAAATTCCTCAAGATATATTTCTCATGACAATCAATGATCAGTTTTTCTGAAAAAAGGAAAAACTGATTACTGAATAAGCAAATCTGTCTAAAGTCAAAATTAATAGGACCACTCAACAATAATACCAAAGCTTTGGTAAGAGGCTGCATTTCTGAAAAATGGTAAGGGGATCAGTGGCCACAGGTGGAGGTGTTAGATTTTGTTGTTCTCGAATATGGATATTTTCTGAGCAAAGCAGCAATTGTATGATCTTCTGTGTTTTAAGAGGAGGTTGGAGAAGCATCGATATACAAGGAAAGTTTTTCCCTAGGTAAATCTCTGCAAGGTCATCTGTAAATGTCAGTTAAAGTAACTGGGCAGCTCAGTTAGTTAAGCATCTGCCTTTGGCTCAAGTCATGATCTCAGGGTCCTGGGATGGAGCTCTGTATCTGGCGAGGAGTCTGCTCCCCTCTCTCTCTCTCTGCTCTTCTCCCTTGCTCCTCCTCTCTCGGTCTCTCTCTCAAATAAATAGATAAAATCTTTTTTTAAAAAAGGTCAGTTACAGTGTTTTATGTGAAGCAATCCCAGGCACCACCACCTGCTTGAAGAAGTGGCTTTAGAACTCTGAACAAGTTGCAGTCAGTGTGGAATCAAACTGAAATATTAAGCATGTTATTAGACTCATTACATAAAAGAGCTTATTTCAATGTTAAATAAAATTACTAAAAAATGTGAACTACAGATATCCATTGGAAGTTAAATGGCTGGAGCTCATTTGATAGTTATTTAGGTTGTTCAGGAAAAGAAAAGAGAGAAAGAAAAAGAAAAGAATAGAGAAAGAAGAAAAAAAAGATTGGATCCAATAATATGGACCAACTAACCTAGAATTTCATCAGTGAAATTATGTGATTAATTTCTTCAAGGTCATTTAAAAATTAGTGTATATACACTGAAGATTTTCCACAGCTGAAAAATTAAGTGTCCTCTATCTGTCTGTCTATCTATCTATCTATCTATCTATCTATCTATCATCTATCTATCTATAGATACATATTTGCCATTAAACCATTTACTTACCATTTGCCTAAATACACAAAAGTCAGCAGCAGTATCCTTGCAGTTCTCAGATTATCTGTCCTGGCCTCCCCCAACTAAAGGACCAAGACTTTTAAAAAAATAAAATAAAAATGAATCTGCAGGAGAAAAATGACAGTCTTGGATGTCTTGGCAGTGCCATATTGCAATTAAAGTTCCTAAACATGTATTTTCAAATAACGTATTGATCTCATCATGGACTACGTTAGTTTGTAGTCTTCCACTGACCTGCAGACCAGACTTTAAGAAGCATTGCTTTAAAGAATATATTTGTATGGGTAAGGTTTTTCCTGTGCTGCAGATTTGCTTGTGTAATTACAGAGTTAATGGTAGAGAAAAACTTCTAACATCTTATAGCACATAATTATCCAGATTTTATATTAACGTGTGTGTTTCTGATCACTTTGTTGGCATATCCAAATAGTACAGGGCTGACACTTTGGGGCATGTAATGTTATTTAGGTAACTGTGTTATGTGACAAAAAACAATTAAATACCTTCTTTTATAGCTTAAATCTATGAACTAATTTATATGATAGCACATTGTGGCTTACAGTTTGGAGAGACCAAATTTTAATTATAACCAGAAGGGAATCTGATTAAGAAAGGATGATCTTGATATACTCAGCAAGGATAATAAATAGCCTCTCATCCCATCAGCATTAATAGAGAGTGTCCATAACAACACAACACTTCATCTGACAGCTTATAATGAGTCTGTAAGGTTCTCACCCTGCCTAAAAGCTTGTAGCGGTTTTATATTATCTCAAATTTGCTGCATTTCTATACAAATAATTTTCTAATTGCTGCATAAATTTACATTTTAAGCTTAACAGCAACTTAAACAGCTTCTAAACACCATTGATATTCAGGATGGTATCTATTGCACATCAAGACAACAAAATATTTCTTGAGGCTCAGAAAATTATCCATCCAATTATATCTATAAATTTATCATCTCAAACAATTATTGAGGCAGAGCTATTTAATCTTTGCTTTTTTTCCCTTGAACATATTCATTCCTACAATAGATAAATGTTATTAGGAGTTCTGCTGTAAAAAAAATAGTAGATTCGGGGTAACAAATCATACATATGTATACTCATTGAAGATATCCAATATTTTAAAATTTTAGTTGTCTAAAGGAAACTGAACTACTACATGTAACTAGATGATAATTTATTTTATTTATGAAAAATATGCACATGGACTTACCTTTGGACAAATTCAAGTTGTAGGACAAAACCAGCTTAAAGAGAAATATGGAATAACTTGAGCATCCATTTTCTTCATCATAAATTAAGATACTAATGCATTCTAAAAATGTAGGGAAATTTGATTCATGGAATGAAATATATTTTAGCAAATCATTGTTATTCTTCCCAATATCAAAATAGTTATAATATGTATGTAGATGCATGTGCATACATGTTATATTTAGGCAATTTAGTCCCACTCAATAAGCAAGTCTTTTTTCCTAATATATTTGCTGTACTTGTGATGGAATTTATCTAAAGTTACAGCAGAATAGTTTATGTAAAATTCTTCTTTGTTCTAAAGTCACTTATCTTGGTCTTCATTGTAATTATATCCATTTTTCTCCCACTGTTTAAGGTCCTGAATATATGATCTCCTTACATACAATGTTTCTATCTATTGCTGTACTTATAGGGTGAAATAAAAAGAAATTCTGATGATCAATTCAAACTATTTTTATTACTTTAATTATTGTTCCTTTTATGGAAAAATATAACATCATACTCTTTTCAGCAAAGCTTTTTAAAGGTAGTTGTAGCCTCTGGTTAGTCCTAAACTGTATTATTATACCTTCAGACAATCCCAATAAAACTCTCTTGGGGGTTGCCTGGGTGGCTCAGTGGGTTAAGCCTCTGCTTTCGGCTCAGGTCATGATCTCAGGGTCCTGGGATCGAGCCCCACATTGGGCTCTCTGCTCAGCAGGGAGCCTGCTTCCTCCTCTCTCTGCCTACTTATGATCTCTCTCTCTCTCTGTCAAATAAATAAAATTAAAACAAACAAACAAACAAACAAAAAAAACTTCTCTCTTTAAGGTTGTCACTGATTCTAGCTCCTAACTCAAGCGTCACTTTTCAGTTCTTAATTTATCTGAATAGTTTGTGTTTAATTCCGTATTCTATCTCTCCCTTGGAAGTCCCCTCTTGCCTTTATATGACACTGCTCATATAAAGAGTAATCCTTTATTTTGTTTTTGCTGAAAAAAATATGTTTACTGAAAAGAGACCGTGCTCCTACTCAGTGACATTTGAGGATATTTATTGATTGATCTGTTCTTCAAGGGGCACTGTTGCATAAAGCTCAGTTCTTAAAATACTTCTCTTCCTATATATTCTTCAGAAATTGTATCTGCTCTCTTGGTTTTAATTACCATCCCTAAGTGGATAACTGATCATTTCTTAAGTAATTAGGAGAGACTGGGCTTTTTGTATTAATAAGCTAGCACCCCATCTCTTCATGTCTTATCTCAATAAAAGTTAAATAAACAGAGGAGCTAGGGGCCAGTGCTCTTTATAGTCACTCAGAGAAAGTGGTGAGTTACATATTGTCTCTTAAAACACCTTCTCAGATGTAGCATACATCAGTGCTTATCACATTTTACTCTCACAGCCTTGCCTCACCACAGGAAAAGAGCTGGAATATTTGTGAATAGCTCTAATACTGTCATATCCTCTAACTTCTATTTCCTCCTTAGATCCAAAGACTTATATATTGCTGTCTTTTGGAAACCTACACTTATACTCCTATGTGACTCTGAAACATGTACTACATCAAAAACTAATGAGGCACTACGTGTTGGCTAAGTGAATATAATAAAAAAGTAAAATAGAAACATTTAAAAAAATGAAACATCTAAAACGGAACTCTTACCTTTTCACTCACATTAGAACATCTCCTTTTTATTTCATGTCCCAATGAATGGCATTTATTGCCTATCTTGTTGCTTAGATTAGAGACCTAGGAAACCATCCTCAATTTGCCATCAAAACGATCTATACTTTCCCATACAAATTCCTTTATTTTGACATACCTTATAAATAAAATACAATTTAAAAGTAATTATTCTAGCAAATAAGGGCTTTCGTTATCTTGTTTGAGTTATCTTAGAAAAGTCAAAACCCACCACTATACAATTTGCAACTTACCCTCTTGCTACACTGAACTATGGATTCTCTCTAGTTCCTGAAAATTTCTCATGTAATTTCTTTGCTTTTGGCATAAAGGTCTAGAAGATATTTCTCGGAACTCTTTTGAACTAATTCCTCCTGGCCTTTCTTGACTCAACACATACTATCTTCTGTGGTTAACCTTCTCTGACTTCATCTCATTCGAACTGGGACACACATAACACACTCAATTCAACTCCTCTCTCAAATTTCATTCACTTACGTAGTCATTTGTTAATCACAAATGTTTTTTGAGTATCTGTTATAGAAATGATCCTTAACCTCATAGAAAAATAAGCAGAATTACTTAGGGGTGAGGGAGGAACAAACAATAAACCCTTAAACAGATAATTATGTGCCATGGTACCAGTTGTAAGGAAATAAAGAGTTCTGTGAAGGAGAGTATCTGGTGGTATGTGTCTGTGTGTGTGGGGGGGTACTTAATGATCAAGAAGCAGTTTCCTGGAGGAGACAATAGTTAAAATGACATTAGCATGAGGAGCCAGCTTTATAAAGAAAAAAAGAACAACAACAATAACAACAAGAAAACAAGGCCAAAGTTTATGGGGCAGGAAAGGCCTCATTCAAGGAACAAAATGTAGATTAGTGTGTTAGTGAGCAAGAAAGAGAGAGGTTTGAGACAACTCTAAAGTGATAAGCTGAGCAATATTATGCAGTGCCTTGCAGGGTAAGGTGAGCTCTGTCTTGAGAGTAATGGAAAGCCATTTGGGGGCATGAAATTGAAAGAGAGGTTCGTGAAGGAAGAGAGTGGACAGAGAGTGAAATGATCTGATTTATAATTTCAAAGGATGTACTCTAACTCTTTTATAGTCATTGAATTGTAGAATGGGGAGGAACTTGACTGGGGTAATCCTGTGAAAATATGTCATGTTTTAGCACAGATCATCATAGGCACTCTCATTGTACTATAGTACATCACAGTGTCCCCAAATTTTCTGTTATATTTATGTGTGTGAACTTTATGTGGGCAGTATGTTGGCATCCCAAAGGCATAGCATAGTGATCCACAGATAAAAATCTCTTAATGATATTTGCCAAATGAGTTAGTAAAGAGAAAGAAAGGACCAAAAAGAGTGAAAAATTTGTCAGTGCACCTTAAGTGTATTTTTATGGAATGACATTGTTTTTCACACACAGTTATCCATTAATTGTAAATTAAAAATAATTTTGAAGAGCTGTTGGTTTACTTTTCAGAGATAAGTATTTTCAAGGAAACCTTAAAATTACCCATGGCTTTTGATCCATTGCTGCTATAAACATTCGGGTACACGTGCCCCTTTGGATCACTACGTTTGTATCTTTAGGATAAATACCCAGTAGTGCAATTGCTGGGTCATAAGGTAGCTCTATTTTCAATTTTTTGAGGAACCTCCATGCTGTTTTCCAGAGTGGTTGCACCAGCTTGCATTCCCACCAACAGTGTAGGAGGGTTCCCCTTTCTCCACATCCTCGCCAGCATCTGTCATTTCCTGACTTGTTCATTTTAGCCATTTCAAAAGAAATGAAATCTTACCATTTGCGACGACATGGATGGAACTAGAGCGTATTATGCTTAGCGAAATAAGTCAGCTGGAGAAAGACAACTATCACATGATCTCCCTGATATGAGGAAGTGGAGATGCAACGGGGGTGGGAGTTAAGGTGGTAGGAAAAGTAAAAATGAAAGAAGATGGGATCGGGAGGGAGACAAACTAAAAGAGACTCTTAATGTCATAAAACAAACTGAGGGGGGTGGGGGGAAGAGGGGTTGGGAGAGGGTGGTGGGGTTACATTATATGTTTAAATAAAGCTTAAATAAAGTTAAAAAAAAATTACCCATGGCTACTGGATAGTTGTAAAAATTTTATTTCTTTGTTCTGGGAGAAATTGTAAATAAGAGCAGAGGGGCGATATAAGGCTTGAATGTACAAAAAGCTTGTAACAGACTCCTATGCCCCAAATAGTTTATTTTTGTACCTAAAGAAATTAATGGGGGCACCTAGATGGCTCACACGGCTAGCTCTGACTCTTGATTTCTGCTCAGGTCATGATCTCAGGGTGGGGAGATCAGGCTTTGTGTTGGGCTCCAAGATGGACATGGGGCCTGCTTAAGATTCTCTCTCTCTCCCTCTCCCTCTGCCCCTCCCTCCATAATGCAGGCATAATCTCTCTCTCTAAAAAAAAAAAAAAAGAAAAGAAAAGAAAAGAAAAAAGAAAAAGAAAAAAACAGAAGGGCACCTTGGTGGCTCGGTCCATTAAGCATCTGCCTTCAGCTCAGGTCATGATCCTAGCTTCCTAGGATGGAGTCCTGTATCAGGTTCCCTGCTCAGCAGGAACCCTGCTTCTCCATATGCCTCTGCTGCTCCCTCTGCTTGTGTTCTCTCTCTCTTTCAAATAAATGAATAAAATCTTTAAAAAAATAAATAAAAAGGAGAGAGAGAAAAACAAGAGAGAAAAAAAAAAGACTCCTGGATTTGTAACCAGCCTGTTTTCCTGTCTTTTCTCATTTCTTCTCCTTCCTTTTCTCTCCATCTCTTTCTGCTCCTCCTCTTCCTTCTTCTTCTTCTTTTTATTTTTTTTTAAAAAATGAAGTAGATTTACCATGAGGCATTTCTCCAACTGGTCATTTACATGCGCTTAGATCTGAATAGCTTGTGAGTTTGAGGTAAGATTGTAAAATCAGAAGTAAAGGAAATTTCCCTTCAAGGATAAGTGTGAACTTGAAAAATGAAGGAATTCAGCAGAACAAATCAGATTAACAGGGAATGAATAAGAGAATGTGTAGTGATATGGATGCATTGAATGGAGAAAAATCCCCACTTACATACAAGAAACTTGATTGTGTATGCTCCTTGAAGGAGGAGATTGTGTCTGTGGATTATCGCATCGTTGACCGTTTCTGGTTTATAGGCAAGCACTAAAAAAAGCTTCTGAATTAAATTTGGAGATCATAAGGGTGAATAAGGATGCTTGGCTTGATGTGATCTTTAGTTTAAAGAAAATGGAAGTAGCTTCACAAGTAAAAAGGGGCTATAGTTTGATAGTCTGATATTCAAGGGGAAAAGTCATGCAAAGAACAAAGCAACAGCGCAAAATGGCTTAAAGATTTTTTGCACTGCTGTTAAAAATTATAAAAGTGAATTAGAAAACAGCTTGCTGAGGATAAAATAAAAGATTAAATGAAGTAGAATAGACAGTAAGAGAAATAAAAAATGGTAAAAGGATTTCCAAGTTGATGAGCATAGATTATGAACAATCAAAGGTGACTGTTAAGTATGTGAAGAGAGAAAATAGTCTATTATTGAAAAGTTTAAAATTATTTTTAAAATGTTAATTTCCCCTTTCAAACTGATGAACATTATTACTTAAACATTCTGCATTCTTATGAAAAAGGAAGATACATGGGGTTTTGGTATGTATGGCAATATTAGCTTGCACCAAAAATGAAAAGTCTTTAGTAAAATTGTCTTCATTTTAGCAGTCATGATTTTTTACTCTTTTCCTTATTCAATTTATTTTTTAATCCTTCTACTTTCAGAAATTGAGTATTAGCTTTTGCTATTGGTTTTCTAGGGTGCAAGCCTTTACTGGGAAAAATCAGTAAAAATATTTGAACTAAGCATTTAGCAATCAAGATAATTTTCATTCTCTCTCTCTTTTTTTTAGAAGGCGATTGAAAGATAAAGGGTCCAACTCATTACACAGTGCTTGCGCATATAATTGGAATCACATACCTTTTCAACATAAGAATTATCTTATCCATTGTGGGCTTTATTTCTTAATTAAAAGAAAACAACACAATTGCGGTAATGATCATAGTTTCTTAATATTTGTTTAAAGAACAAGTCACTTAAGAATCTAATTTATTGGGAGAGACATCTCTAGGTATGTTTGTGTAGATGTGCACAGAGAATAAAGACTACTTAGTATAATAACACTCTCTCATGTTCATTCTCTGCCTTTTTCTTTAATGCCTCAGTAATTTGACTCTATTAACTTAAAATTTCTAATAATATGCTTAGGGACTGAATTGAAGATGACCTTATGTTGCATATCAATGAATGTAATTTCAATTCCATTATTTTTAAATGTTTCTAAATATAAAATATATGCTTATTTAGTAAGAAGACTGTGAACCCACATAACCTACAAGCAACTGCTCTTGAAGTTTGCATAGTTCCCCTAAACATTCATCTATGTATTTACCAATAAATGTGATTAATATTGATTAAACAATCTCATATCTGCTTTTTCACTTAACAGTTTCTCATGTAAACAATAGTTATTTCACAATCTTTACAAACACAGTTTTAATGGCTGCAACATATTTCAGTTTTATAATTTTGTAATGACCTCCTTAACTAGGCTTCCATTGCTGAACATTTCATTTCTACTTTTTAATTTTATAAATAGCTCTAATATAATAGCTTTACATGCAAAGCCCTTAACCTTCTATATCAGACAAGACTCACTCTTTTATTTGAAAATACCCAAAACAAACTCAAGTTACTTTAAATTAAAACAAAAATCAAAACTAGTGTGTTGGAAGGATAGTTTGGCAATTTGATGGGTTACAGAATATAAACAGTTTTCTGGGATAGAAGGGATTCTGAAATGCTTGGAGCTCATGACAAGGAAACCACGGTAGTCCTCTCTGGGTTTTTTGTTCTGTATAACGTTATGAATTGGATTTCCTCTTCTCTCCTTCCTCTGCTTCTCTTGGGTACATGGAGTATAGATGTTGTCCCTGCTAGTTCTCTTAATATCTTTTTTTTTTTAAGATTTATTTATTTATTTGACAGAGATCACACAAGTAGGCAGAGAGGCAGACAGAGAGAGAGGAGAGGAGCAGGCTCCCTGCTGAGCAGAGAGCCCGATGCGGGACTTGTTTCCAGGACCCTGGGATCATGACCCAAGCCGAAGGCAGCGGCTTAACCCCACTGAGCCACCCAGGCGCTCAGTCCTCTTAATATCTTTGATCATTCAACTGTCTCTCTGTCTTGCTCCATACACAAAAGTCCGGGGAAGGTGTTCTTCAATTCTATTTGGGTCTGACACTTACTGCTGAACCCTCCATACTTATCAGGAGGACAGCAGGTGCTATGAATAACCCAGCTTGAGCCAGGTATACACCCTTGGACAGATGCCACAATACAGCATCTTTGCTTTTGCTTAAGCTAAGTGTACATAGGAGGTCAGACAATTTTAAAGGACCCTGTGACAAGCAAGTCACCCCACGAGAACAATCTCCACCGTTCTGTTGACTGGAAACCTAACCAAAAATGGAAACCTCGCACCAAAAATGAAGGTCTTTAACTAGTAAAATTGTCTTCATTTTAGTGATTTTTTACTCTTTTGCTTATTCAATTTATTTTTTAATACCTCTACTTTCAGAAATCGAGTATTAGCTTTTGCTATTGGTTTTCTAGGGAGCAGGCCTGTATTGGGAAAAATCTGTAAAAATATTTGACGCAAGGCCTTGCCGCAAAAGCTTAGACATTATGATAGGTAAAGTTGGTTGGTCTAAATTGATTGGTTGAGGAAAGAGGACTGCAGGTGAGATCTTTCTACCATTAAAACAAAATAAGTTCTTAGTAAACAAAATTGGGCTTTTTGATGAGCTTAGATCTGAAATCTTAGACTTAATATATTACCAGTGAAGTGGAGAACAGAGACTCTTGAGTACAACTGAAAACCCCATGACAATAAAACTCAGTTAAAATGAATGGCAGTGTAAGTGCCTGGAAAATGCGGCATACAGAATGACTTCTGAAGCTTCACACATGATTCCTCCACTACGCTCGAGTAATACAGAACTGTGCAACAAATCTTCCTTTTTGCACCCACCCAACCAACTAAAATCTGTATGTTAGCAGCATGTCTGGGTGAAGCAGATATGTCCATCCTGCTTAGGAGTTAGGGGTACATTCTTCACTTCTAGTGCCCCTCTTCCTGCCCCCCCCACCATCAAATGTACCCTATAGACTCTGAACAGAGATACATCTTAATAAACATCCACTTTCATCTTCTATCTTTATTTTATTTTTTATTAACATATATAATGTACTACTGGTTTCAGAGGTACCAGTCAGTGATTCATCAGTCTTTTTTTTTTTTAATATTTTATTTATTCATTTGACAGGGAGAGAGATCACAACTAGGCAGAGAGGCAGGCAGCGACAGAGACGGGGAAGCAGGCTCCCCGCTGAGCAGAGAGCCCAATGTGGGGCTCGATCCCAGGACCTTGGGATCATGACCCGAGCCGAAGGCAGAGGCCTTAAACCACTGAGCCACCCAGGTGCCCCTGATTCATCAGTCTTATACAATACCCAGTACTCATGACGTCACATGCCCTCCTGAACATCCACTTTTTAAAACAAACTTTATATAGTGTTATAGGTGGCCACATTTCTCAATTTGCAGGAGCCCCAAAACACCAACTAGAAAGAATTTGAACTCTATGCTCACATTTATATTAAATATACCGAGATATGTCTCACAAACTTTAGGGAGCAAAGGGAAAGCCAGAATGTGGGAGAAGTGACAGGCTCCTTAAGAAGAAACAGCCAGAGTGAAGGAAGAGTCTGTCAAGGGTAAAGTGGAATGAGTGTTAGGTCGTGGAGGCTTAGGGCTCTCCATTAACTCTTGCCTCATTCACAACTACCAGGACTCTGGGGATCAAGTGCCTCATACTGACCCAGCACAGAGATTCTAAATGCTGTGTGGTGAGAAAAGAAAGCCCTCTGAAACTCTGGATAAAAATATCAAATATTTTTGGTGCAGTGACTTGTGGATCTTAAAGTTTCTAGGAAGATAAAATAGCGGACATCACTGAAAGAGAATTTAGATGCTCAGGATCTTATTAGGTCTGAGACCACTGCTTTCCAACAGGTAAGAGGATCTGAGCCTAAGGACCCATAATACAACACTGTGTAGGTCCTAAAATTCTTGACAATGCCTAGGGAAGGAGAATCTCTGGATGAAGTGAGATTTAGGATGTAATTGTAATGTAAAGGTGACACATTGTGTCCACCTCTTAATGAAACTCAAGGGTTATCTGCTACTCTAAGAAAAATGAAATATTTATCAAATCCATGATTGACAAGAATTTTCTGAATTTAAGAGCAGTAGAAGATATGATGAAAGCATGTACACATGCATTTGATTACCAACAAAGGAAAAAACATTCTTGCATCATAAAAAATCCACCCCAAATGAAAAAATAATCAGCAAACAGAAAGCAAACTGCAATAAATGTAACAAAATTATTCTTCAAAATAGTCTCAGAACTATTTCATATTGATTAGAGAAACAAAATAATAGTGTAGATAACAGGGTGACTATCAATTTTAGAGATTTAGAAATTTTAGAAAAAAACTATTTTTGTATCTACACACACACACACAGAGGCTTATGTGCATGTATTATTGCTATGTAGCAATGTATTTTCAATTAAGATTGTGAACACCATTTCTTATAAGTTCTCTGTGCTTTTGGCAGTAAAAACTTTTATTCTTAAGAGATAAATATGGTTTTCTTTTAATGAGTATTTTGAAATGGTATCTTTTGAAACATATCCTCGGGGTGCCTGGGTGGCTCAGTGGGTTAAAGCCTCTGCCTTTGACTCAGGTCATTATCTTGGGGTCCTGGGATGGAGCCCCGAATCGAGCTCTCTGCTCAGCAGGAAGCCTGCTTCCCCTCTCTCTCTCCGTCTGCCTCTGTGCCTACTTGTGGTCTCTGTCTGCCAAATAAATAAATAAATAATCTTAAAAAAAACATATTCTCAGATTGCTATTTTTCCTTAATTCACATGTATCAACTTATATTTATACCTGGTTGAAGCACAAGATCCTTATCACTTGGGTTAACTCACATGTGGGGACAGTAAATGACACTTCCTATTTCAGGATTTCCAGGACATTTTCGGAGAATGAACAATTTAGTAATAAAAGCTTTTAAAGCTCACGTATTTCAGGAGTAAATTTCCATTATGTTGCCCTAAGAATGATGCATAATCCTAGGACTCAATTCTGTAAGAGCAATAAGGACTAATATCTATAATATGAGCATCTATGAGCTTTGCACAGATAGTGAGAATTCATTCCTCATCAGTCTGTTTATGCAATAAATAGATACCTGGCCTTTCTCTTTGCCAGAGGCTGCACTTGGACGCACGGATGTCTAAGAGTGTTCTCTAGTTGTTTACAATGGAGAAAGATCAAAGATATTACTTACGTTTCTTTTGAAATTAAGTCAGTATTTTGTCATCACTTTGAAGATTATCATCCACTTGAGGCTCATATTCATTATGATTTCTGTTTACCTTTCTTATGTATTAATACTAGGTTCATTAACACACACACATACATATATATGTGTGTGTGTGTGTGTGTGTGTGTGTGTGTGTGTATTTCTGGACATCCAAGAACAGTTCAGAAAATATAATGTTTTATATTTTTGCTCATTCTTAAATTTCATGCATTAGAAGGGCGTTTTTTAATGAACATAATTGTAAAGAGGTTGAAGACTATAATTTTGTTTAATAGTCATAATAATATAATAATATCAATATCTGGCATTTACTGTGCTTTCATTGTGTGCCAGGCACTGTTTTATGTGTTCTAACATGTATATCTGTATTTTCACAAAAATCCTGAGATATTGAAGTACAAAAAACTTCTTATCTGTTATCACAGTTCTATATATCCAAGAACATGTGTAATGGACTGAATGTTTGTGTCCTTTCAAAATTTATATGTTGGAATGCTCACACCCCCACCCCCACCCCATGGTCAATGTGATATTAGCAGATGAGACCTTTGGGAGGTAACTAGGATTAGATGAGGTCATGACAGTAGAGCCTTCATGGAGGGATTGATGCCCTCATAAGAATCAGAGAGTGTTTGCTGTCTCTCTCTGTTCTCCATCATGTATGTAAGTCAGCCCTCCACAATCTAGTAGAGGGCTCTCAACAGAACCCCACCATGGTGGTACCCTGAGCTTGGACTTCCAGCCATCAGAACTGTGAGAAATAAGTTTCTATTGTTTATAACCCAACCAATCTGTGGCACTTTGTTATAGCAAATCAGAATGACTTGCCCAGCCTCTGAAAACTGAAAGCTATTTTCATTTATTTTATGACAAAATTCATGGTGGTGTACTTCTCAGCTGAACTGATTTGAGGTTAATAGTCTTTAACTAAGCCCATTCAGTGTGAATATTTATATGTTTAACTAAAAAATATTATCTTTTATTATGAGTACTGCTGTGGTTGTTATGGAGTATCTGAAATATGAGTGAATTACCTCATCACCATACAGTACAAACTGAGAAATACATATGGCTCCAAGGGTTTTGGAAAAGGTATTTCGGAATTATTTCTAATTCCCAATGACTTATAAGAAACTGAGGTCCAAATGCCCAAAAAACTTGACCAGGGTCACATAGCCTATAGAAGAACTGGTATTGAAACACAGTCTTATACAGCTAAAAGTAATTCTCTTAATTAGACTTCAGAAATGACTGATCTATATATAAGTCAAGGATGAATAGACATTAATGAATAAATGCTGTAGAAACATTATAATTAAGGCAGAAAAGCTTTTGCCTGGGTATCTTAAAAAGAGGAATTCTAACCCAAGTTCTGTTACTAACTAGCTATGTGTGTGACCTTGAACAAGTCTCTTAAGTAATCTTTGTCCTAAATTCTTGTTCATGTGATGAAGATCATTATACCTGCCTTACAAAAATCTTGTAAAACTAAAATGCTATAATTGTGGTGAAAATACTTTGAAACTAATTAGTGCTGTGCTTATATAAGATATTATTATAACAGTTTTGTAATATAAGGAGATATTTTTATTCTTTTAAATTGAAAAGAACATTAGAAACATTTCAGACTTATAATACTCAAGAGAAGAATTTCCCAAAGTGTGTTTCACAGAACACTAATCTGTGAAATGCTCCAGGACAGAGTGTGTGGACCAATATAGTTGGAAATAGATACATATTATATCTCCCTCTTAAAGAGTCACAATGTTAAGTTAAATACTAAAGGTTCTTAGAATCTTGCTTAAAGAGAATTTTTTTTTTTTTTTTTTTTTTTTTGCTGTATTTAATCCAGGACATCCAAAATTTATTCAGCCACCTTCTAGTCACACATTTGACCATCTTGGAAAGCATTTGGATGAATATGTTATAGGAAATTTCCACAAAAGAATTGGTATTTAAAAGTCCAATATGCTCATTAATGCTAATGTGTATTTTGTCTCCACAAAGAAAACTATTTAGCTATTTTATGAGTAACACCAATACTGTTTATATTTAGAAAAGTATACAGGTTTTTCTTCTACCAAAAATATGTTCTACTTTCAAAAAATATTATTTGTTTGTTTGTTTTTTTTTTTTGCCAAGTTTTCTCCAATAGCAATATATCCAAGTGGTGTAGTAGAATTCACTAACATTGTTGTAGGCTTACCACATACAAATATAATCAACTTTTAAAGAGTTCTTGTTTGCCCACATTTTCCTTATTTTATCTATGTTTAAAAAAAAAGCCTGCATGGAATATTCTTCTTGAAATAACTCTGATGATTAATTTTATATGTCAACTTGACTTGAAAACAGGGTGCCCAGATATTTGGTCAACTATTACTCTGGATGTTTCTAGGAGAGTGTTTTTGGGTATAACTTATGAGTAGATAGACTAAAGCAGATTGCTCTCCCTAATATGGGTGAGCCTTATTCAATCAGTTGAAGGCATGAATAGATGAAAGGGCTGACCCTCTCCTTACTTAAGAAAAGTTCTCTGGCCTGACTGCCTTCAAGCTGTGACATAGATTTTTATCCTGTCTTCAGATATATTGCCAAACTGAAACTTGGACTTTGAGTGTTGAGCCTCTGATACTCAACTCTGAGTGTTGAGTCTACCAGCCTTTAGGATAGAGTTGCATTATGCGTTTTCTTGGTTCTCACACCTTCAGACCTGGACTGAAAATGTCCACTGATTCTTCTGGGTCTTCTGGATCTCTGGATGGAAATACACACACACACACACACACACACACACACACACACACACACACACA
>ML109636.1:42807-78894 GCA_003697995.1 Taxidea taxus jeffersonii | reverse complement strand
TGGGGGGAGAGGGGTTGGGAGAGGGTGGTGGGGTTACATTATATGTTTAAATTTAAAAAAGCTTAAATAAAATAAAAAAAATAATTAAAAAAATAAATTTAAAGAAGAGGATGAGAATACATCTGTCTCATATCACTAAAAATTGTTATCTGACCTGTGCAAAGATAGCCCTGCTAACCCCTCTGTACTTAGGAACAGGTTCTATAAGGATATATTCAATCTACTCAGTGCATTCAGTAGGGGCTTCCTCTCAACTCTGTAGCCCAGTCTGTAGATGGTTCTTATTCAAGGGAGAGGTTTTCCTTCTTGCCCAGGAAGGGCCAGTCTTGTCCTCAGGTTGGGCCAATTCATAACCAATTCCTATCCATCGACTCGAAGACAGAGTCCCAAACTGCCACAATTTACATAAGTCCTAACATATTTGTTCACAAGGTCACTCAAAGTATGATGTGCTTATGCATGTTATAGCTCTGTCCACACATCTTACTTGCCATGTAAAATATTCACCTGAGAAGCTCAGACTTGAAGCTTATCAGTAAGGAAACCATTATAATTTTGGATGGAATAACCAAGAAACAAAGAGGCCCATAATTTTGTCAGAGCAAAGAACTTCCCTTTAAAATATAGGGACAGATTTCATTTTGAGCCAGGCTGTCTGGGATCGTGCCCATAGAATGTCAAAGGCTAATAAATTAGCAATGTTGTGAGGCCACCAATCATAGAGGTCCCTAAACATTCTGAAGAAATGAAATGGTTCTATGATGCTTCATTGAGCTTCACTCTGTTATTGTACTTTTTTTTTTAGGATTTTATTTATTTCTTTGAGAGAGAGACAAACAGAGAGACAGAGAGAGAGCATGAGCTGGGAGAGAGACAGATAGAGTGGGAGAGGCAGACTCCCCGCTGAGCAAGCAGCCCAAGCAGGGCTCGATCCAAGGATCCTAGGATCATGACCTGAGCCAAAGACAGAGGCTTGACCGACTGAGCCACCCAGGCACCCCTATTGTTGTATCTTTAAGTACTCATTGTGTCCTGGAATTTGTCATAATGATAGAACCTACTCATGTCCAGGCATCTAGCCCTGGGTTGGGTATAGGGTGTTGGGGAGTCTCTCAGAGTTAATTAGGATTTGACTGTCCCCAGCCCTCAAACCACTTCATGTCAGGAGACCCATCCGGAAGTGTACCCATGGTATCAGGCTGTAGTGTCAAATTCAGCCCCTCCTGATTCAAGATACTAAAAGTGTTTTTTCAAGATACTTTTCAAGTTTTGGGGTGCCTGGATGGCTCAGTGGGTTAAGCCTCTGCCTTCGGCTCAGGTCATGATCTCGGGGTCCTGGGATCAAGCCCCACATTGGGCTCTCTGCTCAGCGGGGAGCCTGCTTCCCCCTCTCTCTCTGCCTGCCTCTCTGTGTACTTGTGATCTCTGTCTATCAAATAAATAAATAAAATCTTAAAAAAAAAGATAATTTTCAAGTTTTAAAATGAAATGTAAATTGAATAAAAAGCTCAGGTGGCCTTTTCCAGTTTTAAGCTCTTGTGTGCTACTCTAACCTGGAGAGAATTGCTTGTCTCCTATTTGATAGTCTTTGAAAACAGGCACTAAAGGGATGATTACAGTTTTGGCCAGGAAAAATGTGGATAGAAAACAGGGTTCTCAAAATACGTTAGTGAGATTATGAGAACGTACACGCATACACACACTCTACACATATGTATACATACCAACACACCCATATACACGTATTGTAAACACTTAAAACACTATGTATGAGCATTTTATATCCATGGCAATCTGTGAATATTTGAGGTTTTTAGAAACATCTCAATACAGCTTTTTGGTCTTATTTTTAGCATTGAAAAGAGGCCAACCTGAGGGTAAGGTTGGCCCTTCCCAGGAGAGAAGGAAAACCTCTCCCCTGAACAAGAGCTGGTCCCAAACCAGCAGCTGCTGACCATCCAGTCTTGCCGAGGTGGGACCATCCCTCCCTCTCTCCCAGCAAAACCCACAGAATGAGCTGTTTCTTCATCCTTCCTGGCTGCCCTTATAGACTCCACCCCTCAGGGCCCTCAAGACACTTGTCAGTGTAGAGGAGACTTCACAACACCTAACAGGGTGATGGGAAGGCGTCCACTATCCACAGGGACAAGAGAGTGCCACTCCCACTCTGCCACTTTCCCCCTCACAACTGCAAAGACCAAAGGCTTAACTAAAACGCATCATACTAGGTAGCAGGTGCCACATTCTTCCAAAAGCATGGGAGATGAGCCACCCTACCAAGGGCCTCACTTTTAGGCCTGAAGCCGATCATATTCTAAAAAAGAAACCTCACTCCCTAGACTGCCTGTCATTTTTGCGTCCTTATATTAATATTAGACCCGACTGCTGGGAAGCTACGTGTTTCTGTGCCAAGCTAATTGGCACTTGGCGTTGCCTCACTCTTCTGGCCATGGGATGACTCAGCTAATTGCTTCTTATCGGGAAGGTACCCATTGTTGGAGAGACCGGGGGTCCGGCAGTACGTACCGCTCACCCTGGCTGGACTGGGGGAGAGTGTCAAGGACCTCCAATCCCCTCAGGTATTGCTGAGCTGCTGAGAAATGACGCAGGAGTCACCCTCCTCTACCCAGAGAGAGAGGGGTAAACACCCACAGGGAGCTTAGGGGTAAACACCCACAGGGAGCTTTGATTCACTAGGAACCCCCCACCCACCTAAAGGAAGCAGAGCCGCAACATTATAAATTCTCTTCCTTTCACAGGAACTGCCTTTGGGTGCTCATAATTTATGCATTGTTCTCTTTGCAGACACTTACTTAAATACACCAAAAGTGGGAAATAGAGCTAGAGAGACTGCCCACACCCACCATCGGCTGAAATCCTGACTTCCTGTCTTATTTGTTCTTCTTCATAAGAAATTACTCATGAGGAAGAGTGAATATCAAAACTCTCCCCTTGGGGTGGGTTTTAGTGTTTTTTAAATTTGACAAACAAAGTAGTTAGCAATCCAGGGGAGAGCGTAGCGGTTTCCACTCACTCACGCGCTGTACTGATTCATGACAACATGTAGCATTTACACAGTTCATGGGGCTCTGAAACCGCTTATAAGCTGTCAGTTGTTGTAGCACTCAAGGGTCACCTTGCTTTATAAGCCAGCAAGTGCCACTGCGGCCAGGGACTGGGAAGGGGGATTGCCACCTCTTGGGCCAGCCCCAGCAGAGATTTGGAAGAAAGCAGGTCAGAGTGGGGGCTGCTGTGCCTGGGGCTCTCCAGGGTTCCTATCGTCAGAGCACTGAGTCCCCAGCTAAACTGGTTTTGCCTTTCACATTTTCCCCTGGGAATCAATCAATGCAGCCATTTAGTCAGCCAGCAGGAGCTGGGCGTTTACTCTGTCCCCACACTCCTGTGTTAAGGCTAAAGAGGTAAGTCTAACGGAAGACACAGACGGGAGACGCGGGAGGACAAAACCACCGTCACTCTCAGGTACGCTCTGTACCTGCAGTCTGCTCACAGCTCTGAGAACACAGACCGGGGAAGACCCAGTTCTTCCTGGGGGTGGGAGGGAATGGCCGGAGAAGATTCTCCCAAGAAGGGACAGCTGAGCTAATCATGAAAGGTAAGTTAGTTGGGTAGAAAAATGAGGGAAAGGCATGCATTTGCACACTGAGCAAAGGCAATTTGAGCGCTTGGGGCAGGCGTGTTGTGCAGGGAGGGCCACTCCACATCAGAGGCCAGGAGGGACGCTGGGGACACAAGACAGCCTCCTAGTGACATATGGGTGACAGACAAAGGAGTGAGAGTGAATGAAAACAACGAAAGGGGGAGGAAAGTCATAAGGCAGAGGGCTGGGGAAAGATCTAGAAGTGAGAAAAAAAAAACATCAAATGTAGACTCTCTCTCAAGATGTTTGACTGGGAGAGGGGACAAGATTTTGCTGTCTTCCACATGCAGCTGGGCCTAATCCGTATTCCTTAACAAAGTAAAAAGGAAGAACTTTGGCATCCTTGATCAATTTTTTTTAAGATATTATTTATTTATTTGACACACAGAGAGAGATCACAAGTAGACAGAGAGGCAGGCAGAGAGAGGGGGAGAAGCAGGCTTCCTGCTGAGCAGAGAGCCAGATGTGGGGCTCAATCCCAGGACCCTGAGATCATGACCTGAGCCAAAGGCAGAGGCTTAACCACTGAGCCACCCAGGCGCCCCTCCTTGATCAATTCGTATTATTGAAATAGAATATAATTTTTAAAACTGCAATTCATGGGGAAAATACCAGTTTCCCTTTTGCAAGAAAATCTGTTTCAGGGGATGACCTTGACTCTTACCTATTTGATAAAAGTAAATTTTACTCTGCTATGAAGTCTCTAGGAGGTAAGCCAAGTATGTCCCACAGTTCACTGTTGTCAAAGGAGTCTGGACAAATGATGTGTCTGGAAGAGAGAAGAACTGGCCTTGCCCCCCATATTCTCATTGGAGTGCACTTCACAGACTCTGGGCGTCTTCAGAAAAAAAAAAACGTTGAATGATGATGCCAGTGGCTAAGTTTTGGCATAACCTATGGGAGTTCTTTACAGAACACTAGACTAATTCAGCCACTGGAACATACCAGAAATTTCTCCCTGTGGGAGAGACAGAGTAGCTAGCTCAAAACCAGTAGATGTCACAGCAACTGCCACCCAACACCCCAGTTGCATGGGGCCTCTTGTATACTCAGAGCAGAGGTAAGTGAGCAGAAAGCATTCCATTCTCGCCTGAAGCTTTCCTTCTGTGTTCTCTGGCTCACATCTGGTCCAGAGTTTCTAGCCCTGCCTTCAATTTTTTTCATCTATTTATTTGTGTATCTATATAGTCATCCCATTTTATTTCTTTTCCTTTCTCAATTACTTGAAATATATTGGCAAACTGCAGAGAGCAAAAATAATCCCACCACTTAAAAAAACAACTATACAAAATAAGAAGGGAAAATCTCCCCCTACAACTACACTGAGATAACTTATGAAATGATTTATTGTGTCTATTCTAATTTTTCCATTGTAGATATACATCTTCTCTAACAACCAAAAAAAAAAAAAAAAGGATAGTATAAATTGGACTCCAACTTACTTTCTCACTTAATGTAACTGGGCAAGTTTTTAGAAAATACTGTAGACCTCCCTCTTCTTCTGGATGACTGCATAGTATTCCATAGAATAGCTGTGTTAAGGTGTTCAACCATTAAGGTAATCATGCCTATTTACTCCAGTTTGTTTCAACGTTTTGCTGTTACCTACAATGCAGCAAAGAATGTCCTTGCAAATGAGTTCTCTATCACACCAATAATAATAAAGTAAAATGGGAAGAACATCAGGATGCAGATTCCATCCTGACTGCTTTGACCCTCATCAGCACTGGGTGTAGACAGACATCTGCTTTCTTAAAACACTCTCTTCTCTTGGCTTCTGTGATTGTACACTCCTCCCTGTTTTCCTCCTACCCCAAACATTACTTCTCAGTTTGTTCTTCATCGGTCATTCACAGATATTTGTATATGTATCTCCCACAAGGGAGGGCACTGGGAAACGGTGGTAAATAACATAAGAGTCCCCGCTCTCACAGAGTTTCCCATCACAGAGAAGAGATGGTGGATGAAAATGTGATACAATATAGAACAATAGAGAAACTGATAAGGGCTCTGAAGAGAACTAAAGCAGGTCTTGGGAAAGAGAATTGGGGGTGCTCTTTGGACAGGATGGTCAGGAAAGATCCCTACAAGGAGGTGACATTTGAGTAGGAATCTGAACAAAGCAATGGATGGAGTTCTGAGACTGTCAAGGCCAGAGTATTTTCATGGAGGGGGAATAGCAAGTGTAGTGGCCCAGAGGGGAGCATGCCTCTCCATTCAGAACAAGAAGGCTGGTGTGGCAAGATTTAGTGAAGAGGGTAGGGTGACCAGCATGGTCTGTCAGAGGAGACTCTAGATTGTAGGAGTGAACCATGTCACTGGCTTATTCCAAGACAGTGGAGCCTGGGCAGTGGTAAGCAGTGGGGGAAATTCATAGGTCCCACTGATGGTTGGGATGTGGGGTGTGAGAGAAAGAGAAGAGTCCCTTGGGTCCTTTGCCAGCCCTCCCCTCCCACTCACTCTCAAGATGTGGAAGGGGCCATGGGCCTCTCCTCTTCCCTATCTGTACATTTCCTAGTGGTGACTTCATCTTTTCTTGGGTTTCACATACCACCTATGTGCTGATGATGCCAAGTTGATATCCACATGCTCTCTCAAGAGTTCCGTTGGGATACCCAACAATCTAGTTCAGATATAGCAGGCCCAAACAGAACTCTTGATAACCCCAGCCCTCACCCCTGAAAGCTCCTCCCTGAGCCTTCCCCATCCTAGGGAGATTCCATCTGAATGGTAAGAGCACGGGACTCTGGAGCCAGCCTACCTGGGTGGGTCCTGGCTTGGCCACCTGCTGGTTACCTGCTATTAGACAAGTTGCTTAACGTCTCTGATTCAACTATAGAATGGAGAGGACAGGGGCGCCTGGGTGGCTCAGTGGGTTAAGCCTCCACCTTCACCCTGGTCATGATCTCAGGGTCCTGGGATGGAGCCCCACATCGGGCTCTCTGCTCAGTGGGGAGCTTGCTTCCCCCTCTCTCTCTGCCTGCCTCTCTGCCTACTTGTGATCTCTGTCTATCAAATAAATAAATTAAAAAAAAAAAAGAATGGAGAGGACAATCACAGAACCTGCCTCATGGGCTTGTTATGGATTCAGTGATTTATTACCTACAAAGTCTTAGCACAGTGTCTGGCACAGGGTAAGCCCGGGGTCAATTGTTTCCTGTTATATCTATGCCACTACTCCCTGTTGCCCACGTTCTGAAATCATCCTGAAAAGGCCCTTACTCGACAAAGAACAGGAGCTGGTCTAGGGTCTAGAAGATAGTCGTATCTCAAGAGAATGGTACCAGCTCTTTAATTATTATTTCATTAGGTGAGACAAGGCTATGGAAAAAGCCTATGATTCAGAATCAGATAAGAATTGTTTCCAAATCTTACTGCTACCCTTTACAAGCTGGGGCTACTTGGAAAGTTACTTAACATTTCTAAGTCTCCATACCTCATATTTAAAATAGGAATAATATTGCGTGTCCCTCAGGGTACTTGCAAACTTTAAATAGAATAATGCATATGAAGTGTCAGCTCGGTGCCAGATAATAGCTATTATTATTAAGGGATTTGGCTTCCTCAGCCCCTGAGTCATCAAGGGACATCAAAGGAAAGAAGCAATTGACAATAAATTCCTCTGTAACAGATCCATAGGTCATTTGGGAAAACCAAACTGCAAAAGGATTTTGTGAAGACCCATGCTGCCCAGGAGAGGCTGCAGCCCCAGAAGGTAGATCCTGGCGCGGATGGGAGTGTCCTCTGATTATAGGCACCAGTCTCTCAAGGGTCACCTTTGCAATCAGCCCAGGCCCCAGGGGTAAAAAGCATGTCGTGAGCCCATTTCCAGCTCTGCCTCCAGTTCTCAGGAGAAGAACAAAACCATTAATGTTTAATATTTAAGCAAAACCTTCCATTATTAATCACTGTAAGCCCCAGTGATGGTTATTTAAACATAATGGATAAGGTCTTATTTTTAAAGCTTGATTTTTAATGACTAGGATAGAAATCAGAACTAAAAAAGATATGGAGCCCCCTTGTTTTCTAAAGCTTGTTCTTCCCTGGGGAAATGGCCTAACTCCTCTGAAAAGCTAGGGCTGCCTTTCTCCCTCAGTAGATTTCTAGGGGCATACCCTGGGTAAGAGAGTACTCTCAGGGAGGGCCAGGACACTGACTTCCCAGGCTTTGGGTCACAAGGCCATGGCCAGGATAAAAGGCCAGTGATGCTACCCAACCCCCACTCTAATTCCTCACCCCTCAGCCATAAGGCATCTGGTACAGCCTGTGGGATGCCAGGTGCAAGGTAAGGGCACTTAGAAATAAGCTCATATTTTCTTTCCTTCTTTTTTTTTTTCTAAAGATTTTTATATATTTATTTATTTATCAGAGAAAGAGAGAGAGCACAAGCAGGGGGGAGCAGCAGACAGAGGCAGAGGGAGAGGCAGACCCCCTACTGAGCAGGGATCCAGATTCGAGACTCACTTCCAGGACCCTGGGATCACGACCTGAGCTGAAGGCAGACACTTAACTGACTGAGCCACCCAGGTGTCCCTAAGCTCATATTTTGATTGCTGGCCACTTGTGGGGAGTTTCACAACACAGATTGATTCTCCCTTATTTACTAGGAAAACTGGGCCCACAGCCACAATCTGGGGCCAAGGAGGTGGGGCCCAGAAGGGGAGAGAGAGAAGGCAGGAGGCCTGGTCCAGTCTCCACTCTGCTGCCCCCTGTAGGTATCAGCACACGGGGAGAGCTGGAGCTTCCAGACAATTGTGAATTAGGAGCTAAGTGGATTAGCCTACTTGATAGAACAGGCTAGAAAGCTATAAGGGGGGATATCCCTTTAATAAGGGCAATCAAAAAAGTATAACATTCCTAGGAATAAATTTAACAAGAGATGTTCAGGGCTTATGTGAAGAAAACAATAGAATTCTATTGAAGGATATAGGACATTTGAATAAATGGAGAAATAAATTCTATTTTTGAACATGTCCTCTATATTATAAAAATTGTAATTTCTGAAATCAAATGACAAACCCAATGCGAACCCCAAGCAAAAAAAAGAAAAAAATCATTGTTTTTCCCTTTAATACAGAAAAAAAAAATTGATACCAAAATTCTTCTGAAAGAATCAGCATGAATAAATAGCCAGGCAGAATAATGAGCAAATATTTGTCCCAGTGGATATTAAAGCATATGATACAAATATAAAAATTAAAGCATTATGCAATAATTAACACAAAGCTCAGTAATACAAAATGCAGAAACAGACATATATAAATGAGAATTTGAGACAAGGTAAAAGCAAGTCGGGAAAATTGCCTTAGTTGTTTGGAAAAATAGGCAACTCGACCAACAAAATGAGTCCCAGATGGAGCAAATATCTAAAGGAAAAAGTATACATTTCAGTTAAAATACTGAAAGAAAACATAGCTTTCTAGATGATCCCCTAACACTATGTATCAGCAATGTAGAGTTTGATCCAGCATTTCTGTTCATGAGAGTTTTTGCCAAGAACCTAATGGGTCAAATTCACAGAGAAATACATATCAGGATGTTCATTACACACTGTTTATTACAGTGAAAATTCAGAAACAGCTTAAATATGGTTAAATAAATTATGGCATATGCATACGATTGCACCTTACATAGCCAGTTAAAATAATGACATATCCCTACATTGTCACTTTGTTTGCTGAGTGTCCCCGGGGTTCGTGCTTGCTTCCAGCCCCAGCAGAGATGTGTGCGTCCATAGCTCTACCCTCAGCAACACCGCGGGGTGTCATCTACATGCTTACTCTTTAGAGCTGTTGTTCTTTTTTTTCCTGCTGAATAAGCACATTGCCATTGGCCCTCACTATGCATCCTTTGCCCTGCAAAGTCCTCTAACCGTTCCGCTGGAACAACTGACAGTGGAGAAGCAGGGGACCCGAGCACCCCATCTGCAGAGCAGAGACGCATGGGGGGGATCCCTGCGTCCCCCAGAATTTCGGGCATAGTTTCGGTGTTTCTGCAAATAATTGACCAATGACAGGATATTGCGTCCTTTGCAGACGTTGCTGGCATTTCCATTTTCACCTCCGCCGTAAGCTGTGGAACTTGACTGAGTTCAGGCTGGGGACCCTGAAACTGCTACAGAAATGCTGAAATCGTTAAACTTCAGAGATGTAGCATTCTGCTTGTGGCCTGGGGTTGAAGACCAGCTGTTGAAACTGGTAAGGACTTCACTTTCATCCAACTGCGCTAACTCAAGAGTGTGCAAATTTGGGGGTTTGATCTTGTTCGTATTGACATTCAGCTGAGGCTGATTACCCCAGCCACTCCCTCAGGAAAAGTGGGAATAAAGCAACTTCGACACCCTCAGAAAGTGCTAGAGACTATCTCTACCAATGCAGAACTGCTGCAGGGCAACTCAGGATGGAGGGCCCCAAAGCCTTTGGTTGATAGGTGAGGAGGACAGCTGTTCATCAGGGGAGGAGGCTCAGGGAGGCTCACAAGAATCCATCTCAAAAAAGGGTGACCAGTTTGGGACATAATTAAGGGGAACATCTCAGAGTGATTTTTTATTGTTTTATTTTCTGGCTTACCTGAGTTGTCATGCCTCAAAAAATAAAGATGGTACTTATATACATAAAAGTGGCTTAGGTTACTATTCCAAATCTTTGAAGATTACTTTTCAAACTGTTAAAAATTTTAAGCCTACCAGGGAAGTGTCTATAGAAGCCTGAAGTTATGGCAATTTATAAGGAAGTGGTTATTGGTTACAATGGAAGGAGAGGATGTAAGTTACCTATATTTTATTCAGGCCACACTAGTCCTGCAAAGGTAAAACTCAGAAATAAATTAGCAGTGAATAAAGACACAATTATGATCTCTGTGGTACCTTACCTCTATGCTTGATTTTACATGTTTTCCCATGTGCACACAGATAAAACAGAGTCATGGTATGCTGGAAAGGCAAACTAAAGCCATCTCTTTAATTAGATCCAGTTACCTCTTCAGTATTCCAGAAAGTCCACAAGAAATCCAATAGTAACTGCTGGGACAGGAACTCCTGGGAAAGAGTGTTGGCTTTAGATTCAGGATCTAAATCAAGAGGAAGTTAAAGACTGATGAGAAAAGTACAAAATCGTGCTATAAGAATCATTTTTGAAACTCAACTTTAAAAAAAAAATCAATTATAATTCTTTTAGATTCAATTCCCTTAATAAAGAATAACGTGTTTTTTTTAATTATGTAGAGGAAATTTGAAATTATGACTCTAAGAGACTTGAACAGAAGGACCCACATGGCTCTCAGTGAAAGCCATGTGCCCATCACTTGGTGACAGACTGCCTGAATGTAAGGCATTCTTACATTTCCTTGTAAGGCTACAGCAAGGAAAACCCTCTTTAAAAGCTTCACCCATAAAATTAAAGTTATCTTAGAGCAGAAAACGTCTCCTCTGTGTGCCGAAATGTGCATACGTAATCTGGAATATATATATAATTTCCTGATAAAATCTTCTTTCCTCTCATCTCCTTGGCAATGAAATAGTCCCTGCTTTTCCATTTTATATCATATTCT
This sequence comes from Taxidea taxus jeffersonii, assembly GCA_003697995.1. Taxonomy (NCBI): domain Eukaryota; kingdom Metazoa; phylum Chordata; class Mammalia; order Carnivora; family Mustelidae; genus Taxidea; species Taxidea taxus. The sequence goes on along the minus strand of ML109636.1, from coordinate 67,688 downwards.
TTAAATGCCAAACTTTAATAAAATTGTAGGCATCCATCATTTTTCCTTCACTCATGCATCCCCTTGAATCTGTATCCCCAGAAACAAATAACTGGGGGCAAACAATTATTTTCTAACACATAGAATTTTATCATTAAAGATAGGAATAAAGTATTGGAGAGAATCTTCATATTCAGTTTTTAAATTATCCTCCTCTTACTTCCCAGCCCTGCTCTCATCCCCATTCTTCTGACCCCACTTCTGCTGTGATAGATTGTTGGAATAATGGTTCCCAATGAATCACATCTGCTCGGGTCTATGTCCCTTTGGTCTTCTCATTAAAAGGTGGACTCATTTCTCCATCTCTCAAATCTGAAATGTCTTTGAGACCTGCTGGGACCAGCAGAATGTGGCAGAAGTAGCATTGTACAACTTCTAGAGCCTAGGCTTGACCCTGAGGCTACCCTGCTGTGAAATGGCATTGTAGTGTATTGGAGGATAAGAGGTCACAGGAAAGAGAATAGACATGCCCTAGCCAACAGCCGGCATTTACTGCTGACAGTGAGTGAGGGCATCTTATACCTTCTAGCCCCAAAGTCTTAATAAAGTCTGTTTTAATAAAGCCACTAGTTTTGGGGTCAATCATTATGCAGCAATTGATAGCTGATAGTTTCAAGAAACCACGTCTTATGGGAACATTTCTACAAAAGAAAGAGAAATATTTCCCCTTCTTCCTTTGATATATACTCCCACTACTGGCTACACCATCCTGCTTTCTACATTCTGGAAACACGCCATCAAACCTTCACTCCTGAGTGGGCCTTTGTACAGGCTTGCCTCTTGAATTATCCAAGGGCTCTTCCTATGATCACTCTTCTGCCCATTAACAAATGTTTGAGGGAGGAAAGGAGAAGATGGCCTAACTTGAGCTCTCAGAAGGCTGAGGGGGTATATTCAAACATCATTTTATAAATGCCCAAGAAGAATCCCAAGTGGTAGGTGCTGAGTAAACATTGACTTAAAGATGACTGTTGGGAAGGTCAGGGAAGGTCACTGTTAAAGACATTGAGTCCCATCTGATGACAATAAGGAAGGAACAGGGAAGGTCACCATTGAAGACATTGAGTCCCGTCTGATTTAAGGCTTCACAGTGAATACCAAAACTCCCTAAAACACCGGGACAGCCAGACACAGAAACATGACTGGGTGGTAATATTTTAAAGCTGTAACAAGGAGTACATTAAAAAGATTCTGCTCTATTTTCAATAAATTCCCTTTACAAATACGTGGTATATTAGTAATCTGCCATAAGGGGAAAAACAAATCATAACAGCATCTTGATGTAGGAGGAAAGTACACATGTGGGGAAAGTGCCGGATGTTCTTTCAGGGAAGAATGATGTACAGGGCTCCAATAATTCCCACAGTTTGAAAGGTGGGCTGCAGGAGCACGGCTTGGGACTAAAAATCTCCCTACTTTCTTTAGTGAGATCACAAAACAAAATGAACTTAAGTTCTGGAAGGATTCTTCTGAGAAAATTCAGATTATCATAGCACGAGAGTCAAAGATGCACAATTCCTACCTAAACCCACCTAATGCTGCCACAGTACCTGGTAAATCATTAAAAAGACAGGTCATTTTTGTTAAAATTATGGCCTTTGTTCCTTATCAGCCTGCTGAACTTGGAATGTTAAACGGGACCGAGAAACTGCACAAACACGGAAAATAATATTCAGACCTGGATCAGAAACACTGCAGCTGAAACTGGCTTTCTCCAGTTGAAACCGACACCTGGTTAGAAATGACCTGAGTTGGGAAGAGAGTACGGGTCTCATTTCTCAGCAGGGCCCAGTCTCCAGAGGGAGATTTGCTGTTATTACGGAACTGCCGCTGTTACTGGCTTGTGGTCTGGTCTGGTCTGGTCTGGTCTGGTTTGGTTTGGTTGTATTCTTTTTAGTTGTTTTTAATGTTCTGCATTTCTTAGGTGCCGCTGCCAGATGTTAACCGTTAGTTGGCTCCCTTACAGCTTATATTCTGAAAGCGAATACAATGAAGACTAGCAGAGCTATAAAATAAATAAAATCCACAAAGCCAAGTGTGTTGATGTGCCAGGCAAGAGGGGTCCTCAGTGATGGGAGGTTGAAAAACAGCACTCTGGAAATTAGTCTACGGGTCCATTCGTGGCTGGTCCAAACAGATCCCACGGTTCATTGTTCAGGAAAGAGTCTTTAGTTGGGTCTAGTAGAGGCTTGGTTTGGGGTCTGCTTCAACCGAGTAGAATTAGCAGTGATAAAAACACATTTAATCTTGAGATCTCCTAAGGTATGTGTTGCTAGAAGGGGAACTGCTTCCTTTCAACGTTCCCACCTGCTCCTCCTCTACAGAAGCTCCATCTATGAGCAGTTCATGAACCTCATAGTCCTTAGCTTCATGCTTTAAAATTCCACAGTCTTCTTCAATAAAGGTGTGTAAAATATGTGTATAAACAAATGACATCCATGTGCTCAGGTGGGCTTTGCTGCTCTACCCTAAATTTACCCTTCTGCCCAAATTTCACTTTCAGCCAGCATTTTGTTTCCAGAGCTAAAAATTATGTTACAGAATATCATAAGGAAAATAGAGCAAGACTAGAACTATAAAATTCTCTGTGAATAGCAAATAGTAGCTGGTAAAAATTCTTCTGTGTGATTATATCAGACAATAATGACCCCCCACCCCCAGAGTTCTTATTAGATTTTAGGGACATCACTTTACAAAAGTCAAAACCTTTCAGGATATGTCAATAGATGGGGAGAGAAGGAGAGCGTGAACAAGGAAGACACTAGACAGTGGAAGAAAACAGGCAAAAAAAAAAAAAAAAGGAATGCTTATGTGCACTGTGGTGAAGAGCAAAGAGAAGTTAAAGAAAAATCATTTGGGGGGTGGGAAATATTAGAGCTGAAGAAATCTGACTGAGCCGGGGGCATGTGTAAGCAGAAGGCCACAGAGAAACAGTGGCAGCTGGAGAAGCCTGCAAAGCTAAGCAAGTCCATTTTTGCAGAGTCTGGGCAGGAAAATGCTGTTGGCTAAAGCAGAAAATAAAGTGATTTTTTTTTTCCCCCAGCTGATGCTTCCCTGGGATCCTGCCAAGGCTCTATTCTGCAGAAGGAGAAACTGAATAAATAGACTAATTTATTCAGAAGATGTGTCCCTTAGTTTTCTCCCCAGAACGGTGTCAAACCTGCCCAGGATACCAGAAACTTCTGTGAATTTGGATGACAAGGCATTAGCCAGCATGTTTCTCTTCATCCCACAACACCTGCTCCTGAAAAGGAAGCATTTGCTCCTTGCATGCAAATCATTTTTTATAAACAAGGCATCTAATGAGCATTTGATGCAAGTTCCCTAGAGCAGGTAAGACTGATATTAGACACAAACTCAGAAATGAAAAAGAAACTCATTATTTACAAGCCCAGAGCTAAGCATTTGCTATTGAACAACTATCCCCAGTCTTTTCTTGGGGCGTAATTAATAATTCTCCCAAATCCTCTGTGAATATTTGCCCAGCTCTGGCACCCAGAGATTTGACTCTATGTTCAGAGTCCGTGTTCGAGCTGTGACAACCTTCGAAATCGTCTAGTTAAATGCCTTCTCTTGGGAGAAGAAAGTGCAGCCGGGAGAGGTGAGTGAATTACTCAAGGTTACACAGCTAATTAGGAAGGGGTCTTCAATTTTCAATGCTCTTCTCACAGCACTGTGACACACACCTCCCTCATTTGTCACCCACACCCTCTCCTCCACCTTAACTGTATCCCTCACCACTCAGTGATGCACTGGGCTTCCTTAATAGGAAACCTGGCCGAGAGTGGTTTGAACCATAAAGACGATTGTTGCTTTTCTTAGTGAGAGGCTGGAGGTAGGTGGTCCCAGGGTCTGTTCTGATGCTTAAAAATGCAGTAAAAAAAACAGGCTTTTCTCATCCTGTTTGGGCACCTGCAGTATATGGACCTCTCATCCTCAGACGGGTGACCTCATGATGACAGGGTGGCTTCCACGGTTCCAGGCATCACTCAGGCAGAGCAGGGCTCAAAGAAGAAAGAAAGGGATGGAAAGAACAGGGCTTTGTTTTCATCAAGAGGCAAATAGTAATAGAAATGACATGGTTGGCTTAGGCCAGTAACGGCACATTGTCAGCATTAACAAAATCAGGATTCTACAACAAGGTAGAAAGCCGGCTATGGCTGCTAGGTAGGAACACCAATGAACTATTAATGTGTAACAAACCTCCTCCAAGACTCAGTGGCTTAAAACAGCAATCTTTTGGTGTTTCTCATGTGTCTGGAGGTCTGCTGACCCAGCTGGGCTCAACTGAGTGGTTCTGATGATCTCAGCTGAACTTGCTCCCGTAAGTGTGGATCACTGGGATGTCCAGACTGATCTAGGCCGAGCTCCACATGTCTCTCCTCCTTAGGACCAGCAGGCCCCTCGGGAATGTTCTTCTCATGGCAAGGGTTGAGGCACAAGAATGCAAGCAGAGTTAAGCAGAGCCTCCTAAGGCCTAGGCTTGGGACAGGGACAGTGTCACTTTCTGCCCCATTCTGTTATCCAAAGCTAGTCATATGGCCAAGCTCAAAGTCAGAGATGATGAAATATACTAGTGGGAGGGGCTGCAAAGTCACCTGGCACAGTGTGGGGGTCCAAGAGGAAGTGAAGAACTGGGGCCAATTATGCAACCAAACTCACCAAGCAACCCACAATGTGTGCCAAATCTCTTTTCTTTCACTCTCCTCCCCCAAACTCATTCACTTCCCTTACACTTCCATCCGTACCCCCTCCTGCAGTAGACTTGATGTGTATCCCCTCCCCAACATTCCTACGTTGAAACCCAAACCCCAGTGTAATAGTATTTGGAGTTAGGACCTTTGGGAGATCATGAGGTGGAGCTCCTCAGGAATGGGATTAATGCCTTTATGAAAAAAAAAAAAAAAAAACCCACAGAGCTCTTTCACCCCTTCCACCATGTGAGGACAGAGCCAGAAGACAGATGCAGGAAGTGGGCTTTCGCTAGACACTGAGTCTGCCAACTCCATGAACTTGGACTTCCCAGCTTCTGGAACGGTGAGAAATAAATGTTGTGGATAGGCCCCCCAGTCTGTGACATTCTGTCAGAGCAGCCCAAGTGGACTAATAGGCCCTCCCACACCCTCTGTTGTCATGTTTTCCCTTTTCTGTGTTCACAGTGGGGTGAGCTTGAAAATCCTTGTGGAAAGCAACGAAAAGTGCCTTGGTGGGTGTGGGGTACCATTGGCAGTAAGTGGGTATCCTATCAGACTCTTATCTGAGGCCCCAGCAGCCGGAAACTTTATTGGCTCTTGCCCAGCAGTGGGCCTCAATCTCCTCCGATGTGCAGGGAAGCATGAGGAGGATAAGGGTCTCCTCAATGCTGAGTTCCTTCCGGGTTTGGAGCTGCCCCAGTTTTTTGGGCGTCCACACAATGGAACCTGCCAGAGGTCTCAGGAATTTCATGTGACTGTATCTGACTGCAAAGGGCCACAGGCAGCTTTTCAAAAACCTGGTCCTTGTTTATCTTAAGACACTTGGGCTGCTGTCCCAAGGCTGAGAGGCATTCCCAAAGCTCTGCATTAAATTCAAACTTCGTTCCTTTCTCACCGTGCATTTCAGCTGAGAGAATGCTCTGGAGAAAGATCTCTTTTGCTTGGTTTGTAGGTTTTACTCTCCTAAAAACAAATTGGAACAGAATGCAACCTGCTCTACGCTTGCTTACTTGCAAATTTGAAAAAGGTTATTTTTTAGTCATGTACGGCTGTGTTTTCAACAGAGACAGTGAAAATGCACTGAGGCAAACCCTGAGAGAGGGCCACATGCGTGAAAAGGCTGAAAGCTCCTGAACTCCTAGTGGGCCCTACCAATCTGCTGGACTGACCATCCCGGTCCGATTCACTCCTTTCCTCTTCCTTATGTGCAGGCTTTCTCGCCATAACCTCAGGTTCACAGCTCCCCAAGGGAATGAGGTCCTCTGGGCCCTGATCACAAGCCCACAACTCAGACCTGCTTCCACCCACCAATTCAGCCATGAGTGGACACATACCCTGGGAACCCTCTGGAACTTTCTCCTGTCCCACTTCCTTTGGGTGGCAAGGAGTGGTCTGTGATGCCAATTGCCTGGGACTGCATCTGAGCGATGATAGCTATTTGACTGAAAGGAGAAGAGACAGTGGGTCTGTCCAGAAAAAGCTCTCCATCAGGGCTGGACCTGGATTCTAAGCCAGCTCCTTCTGTAACACGCTGGGAGACCTTGAGTTTGTGACTCACCCTCTCTGAGCCCCTGTGTTTTCATCATTATGTGAATTTGCCACCAAATTAAAAATCCTCAATGCTCACTGATCATGGGGTGAGCCCGGTGGGCAGTGTCTTGGGGTGTCAACCGTGCAGATGCCTTCACTCTGGAACTTGGACATGGCTCTGAAGAGCAGTGCTGTGCTGAGTGCTTCCAGCATCGGGAGCACTCAACACCTAGTTGTTCTTATTATAATTCCTTTTACTCTTTGTTGGAGAAAGCGAGACAAAGTCTACAAGTAGTCAAGAGATTCTGAGATGATCTTGTTGGCAAACCCATCAGTAAAATCTGTCACTAGTTTCTTCTAAGGACTGGCACTATTCTGGGACATCTCATGGAGGCTCAAAGAGGGAAGCATTGAGAATGGCTGACAGGGTCCTCCTGGCGAGGTCTGTGTTCTTTAGGTGGGCTTGTGCCATGAACAGCAAAACACCAGACGCTGATGTCAGCTAGTAATATTCTGTGTTCTCTGAAGACTAGTATGCTCCCATGAGCGGAATTGAGTCCCCCCCACATTTTTACAGTGAAGCCCTCTGCCCCAGTGGGTGGGATTTGGAGGTGGGGACTTAGAAAAGTTATAGATTCCGCCCTCATTTGGTGATTAGTGCCCTTAAAAGAAGAGACCCTAGACGGTTTGCCCTGTTTTTCTTCCTTCTCCTCCCACCCCACCCCTAGCCCCACACCATCCCCACCCCCTGGCCAGGTGAGGACACAAGGAAAAGGTTTATAAGCCAGGAGAAGAGCCTTGGGAACTGAATTGACCAGCACCTTGATCTTGGACTTTCCAGCCCCCAGAAGGATGACAAAATAAATACCTGCTGTTTGAGTCTCCCAGTCCATAGTCTTTCTATTATGGCCACCCAAGCTGACAAACACAAACAGGACTGTGTGATAGCGAGGCAGATGGGGACAGGATATGCTTCATTGAGGAAGGGTTTTGAGCTGGTCCCTGGAAGAGGAGACAGGGCTAGTCATGCAGATATCTGAAAGAAGACATTCCAGGAAGAGAAATGGAAAGTGCAAAGGTCCTGGCACTTCAGGAAAGATCCAGATGTCCTGGAAAAACAAAAAACAGGCAGAGTGGCTAGAACAGAGAGCAAGGGAAGAGTGTTACCCAGGGTCAACAGAAGCTAGATCATGTAGGCCTAGAGGCAGAACATTTGTGGAAAGATACACAAGATATTGTTAATAGTAGTTAGTTCTAGAGGGTGGGACTGAGGTGGATCAGGACACACACACACACACCTCTTTATTTTTTTTACCTAACCATTTGAATTTTTATTTTGAGTATATATTAAATCTTTAATAATGAAATGTTTGTCATATATACCCCAATACAGGGTCACCACAATATCAGAGGATCCTACTTTCCAACAAAAAATATCTTTAAAAAGTGTTTAGGGGGGTGCCTGGGTGGCTCCGTGGGTTAAAGCCTCTGCCTTCAGCTCGGGTCATGATCCCAGGGTCCTGGGATCGAGCCCCGCATCGGGGCTCCCTCTCTCTCTCTGCCTGCCTCTCTGCCTACTTGTGATCCCTGTCTGTCAAATAAATAAATAAATAAAATCTTTAAAAAAAAAAGTGTTTAGGCCAACTCAAACACAGAACTTTCAGGATGCAGTCAAATGCGGTTTAAAATATTTAATGCGTTACTTATGCACATACTTTTAAAGAAACTTTTTCATTACCCAACAACTTTATCGAAATTTTTCATGTCTTGATCATCAGGGTTAGCATCTACCAGATTACTTTTGAGCAATGTAAGAGAATTTTCCAAGTGGTTAATATTTACCGATGATGCATGTTGCTTGATATACCACACTTAGCAGTATTCCACAAGAAATGTATCCCCAGCTTCAACTAGCTGTTCACACTATGTTAGGAAACTTATGGGTTTGGTTTTTGTCTTTTGTCTCATAGGTGCATATAGTAGGCAAATATTGTACATGCCCCCCTAAAAAAATTTCTATGTCTTATTACCAGAACTTGTGAATATGTTGGGTTATGTGGCAAAGGGGAAATTAAGGGTGCTAATCAGCTGCCCTTAAAAATAAGTCTGTTCTAAAAGAATTTGCAGTGTCAGGAGGAAGGCAGGATTGCCTCTCTATGGCCATCCAGGATGTTAATACATTGAAATGTCTTCATATAGTTGGGAAATGGCAATGTCCCAAGACCTCTCAGATCCCCTCCTTTCGGCCTCAGCTGCTCAGCCTCTTCTTCAGGATGCCCTCCGTATGCATGCACACACACACACATGCACACACACACTTCCCTATGATCTAAAGAATCTAAAGGATTCCTCCAATGGCACACAAGGGCATTTCTAGAACCAGGCTCAGTCATTGATTTTGACTGAGCTGTTTTGATGTCTTTGTTAAATATTTTTGAAATCACCCTTGGAGACATAAAAATAACATGGGACCCTGAGTGTGGAGTTCAAAGGAGAGAATCTGAAGAATTAGTGATTCATGGGCAAGCTATAGCAAAGCCAGTTTCCCCCAAGGAACTTTTGGTAACTTTGAAGCCCTTTGAAGCCCTGCCTGAGTAAGACAAGATCCCCTTCTTAGAGTGGAACAACTCCTCAACTACACAAGGCTTCTGGGCACACGTGCGTGTAACATCACACACACACACACACACACACACACACACATACACACACCCTTTCTTCTAGAAGGCCACAGCTTAGGCCTGACAAACCCTCACTTCTAAGGATTATGCAACATGGTAAGTACTCTAGTGTAATACTCCCTGTTCTTCCCCATCACCTAGAATTGAATTCCACCCCCTACTCCTTGTCCAAACTTACACCATGGTACAAAACATTCACTTGTCTCTCAATCCCTCTGGACTCAAGCGTGTGTAACAAGGTCGGGGATTGGATCTTATTCATCTCTGTATTTCCAGCACTAGCATGGTGCCCAGCACCAAGTAGGATGGGTGAGATGGTTCTGGATTTGGGGGAAGGGGGATGAGGTCTCAGGATAGAGGTAAAAGAAGGAAGAACTAAAAAATTAATCCTCTAGGACACCAACATTACAGGGTGGAAAGAAGAGGATCAGCGAAGGGTACCAAGAAGAAACAGGGAGAGGAACGGGAGAATTAGGAGATGGGGCAGACAGACAGACTAAGAGACAGGAGCCAACACCTTTGGAGAAGCAAGCTGCAAGGAGGAGACAGTGTCTCATGTCAAACACAGCAGGGGGGTCCTTCAGATGGAGAGCTGAAAACGGGACAGAAATCTAGCACTGAGGATGTCACAGTTGACCTCAGGAGCAGTTTGGTGATTACTCTGGGAAGAGGACAAGGATCCAGATTGCAGTGAGATGAAGAGAAAATGCAGGTCCAGAAAGTGTAGAGAGTGCAAGCCAACTTTCTAGAAGTCTGGTGATAGAGGAAGGAAATCAGTAAACAGAAGGGAAGGAAAAGTAAAGGGACATGATCTCTCAGAGAAGGAGCAACCTGGATGTGTGCCCTACTGCTTATACACACCGCCCTGGACTGTGGCTTCTACAAGATGGTCAGGACTGGGGTAGAGTCTACCCATGGGAACCACACAAACCTGGCCTCTGTTTAGGGGTTCAGAATCAGAGGTTCTGTTCATGCCCAGCTCAAATGGGCATGTTTCTGAGCACCTGACCACCTGTTCCAGGACCCTTGAGTTAAAAAAGCCAAAGAAGGCGACATCACAGAGGGTCTCCTGCAACCAAACTGCTGGGTGTCTGGTCAGGTGTTCCCCTCGATTAGGATAGCTGTGCTATTCCCATTTCTGCTTTTCTGGTGTTTCTGTCTGATAGAACTAGAAGAATACTGCCTTACTTTGGTATCATGCTGCGTTTAGGGTGGCGATCAATGCAATTTTTCAATTCGCTGGAGCAAAATACTCCTTTTAAAAAATCTCCCCGTCTGGATCTTTTGGCTTTTCAGAACTTTAAAAAGTTCCTGGTGACTGTGCATTCCATCTGGAGGCACGTAAGGCAGAGATAAACTTGTGAAGGGGAGCTGCAGTGAGCGAGGCATAGACCATGTGCTCTGTCTTATGCTCCTTGGCTGCTGAACCTCCTGCCTTTGAGGAAATACTTCAGTCAGTTTTCTCCAAACAGCCTAGAATTAGTCATTTCTTACCATTTAAGATGATATCCTATTAAAGCAATCTCCTGAGTGATTACGGAAATTATTCGGAGGGAACCACTGTGAGAACACATTATAACACATTATAGGCGTGTTACTTAGCAACTGAAGGATATGTGCGCTCTTAAAAATTAAGATGGAAAAAGTAAGGACACATATTTCATTCAAAACTGGTTTTACAATGATCCATAAAACCAACCATAATATCACTATAATGAATAAGGTAATGGCAGCAGAATCAACTTGAGTTGATCTAAGCCCATGTCTCACTGGTAGGAGACAAGGAACATCATAAATGCAGGTGGATATATATGTTTGTGTTTGTGTGGACATAATTGATTAAAAACCTACCCTATACTAGGTGTACTACATGCATTTTTCTCTGATCCCCCCCAACAGCCTAGCAAAGGAAGCAGTTTTATAGCTATTCTTCTTTCTTTCTTTCTTTCTTTCTTTCTTTCTTTCTTTCTTTCTTTCTTTCTTTCTTTCTTTCGTTCGTTCTTCCTTTCTTCCTTTCTTTCTCTTTCTTTCTTTCTTTCTCTTTCTTTCTTTCTTTCTTTCCTCCTCCCTCCCTCCCTCCTTTTTCTTCCTTTCTTTCTTTCTTTCCTCCTCCCTTCCTTCCTTCCTTCCTTTTTTCTTTCTTTCTTTCTTTCTTTCTTTCTTTCTTTCTTTCTTTCAAGATTTTCTTTATTTATTCATGAAAGACAGAGGGAAAGGGAGAGGGAGGCAGAGGCTGAGGGAGAAGCAGGCTCTCTGCTGAGCAGGGAGCCTGATGCAGGACTCAATCCCAGGACCTTAGGATCATGACTGGAGCCGAAGGCGGACGCCTAACCAACTGAGACTCCCAGGCACCCTACAACTTTATTTTAAAATTTTTGTTTTGAAAAAATATTTTTTGTTTGCTTTGACATAATTGCAGATTCACAGAATGTTACAGAGAAATATACAGGGAAGTTCCAAATACCGCCCCCCCTTTTCCCATTGTTAACATTTTCTATAACTTCAGTACAATAACAAAGTCAAGAAGCTGGTATTAGTGCCATCCATAAGCCTCATTCAGATTTCCCACTTACATATCCACTGACTGTGCAGAAATGCAAAATTCCACAGTGGCCACAGTGTAGGGTCTTATGGAGGTCAGAGTTAGAAGGGGTTGTATCCACCCAACAGTAGGGCCAGTAGAACTGTGGACCCCCTTGGTAGCACTATCCCTAGTTCCAGATGTACTGTACAGCAGAAATAGATATACAGAGCTGTCCACTAGCTTCCTAACCTGTGAAGTGAAAACTGTTTGGGTAGGAAGAGCCAAGTGGAAATCTCAGGAACTATCCTCTCTTCCCAAAACTCAGTCTCAATCAAGAGAGCAAAGCAAAAGCAAGACATTTCCCAAGAATGACAAAGACCAGTGGTGTTACCGTCAAAGATACGAGAGATAAAGTGTTGGTGATTCCTATCACATCCCGAAGTAGTCATACTTCTGGCTACAAGCAAAAGTCAGATGGGTCAGGAAGAATTACTATACATTATGGAAAACTTTATCAGATGTGGTAATGATAAGCACAGCTGTAGTTCTAGTTCATATCTTTGCTGGCAGGGCCAATGCTTACCTTTACCCCACTCCTTACCCCCAGGACTGTATCTATCTATTATCTAGCTAGCTAGCTAATATGCATGCGTGTATATATAGTTTGGAGGAGTTATGATCACTTCAATAGCTCATAAAACATCATGCTGGTCCTTTACACTGATGACAATTTACTAATTGGTCTTGTGAGCAGGTCATATCAAGCCCCCTTGATGTCTAAGTAAGACATCCACATGTCAGAGGATGGAGATAGTCCCTGAGAAAGATTATATAGCCCTGCAATATCGAAGCTTCCAGGGGCTCAATGGAGTAGAGTGGACTGTGTGGGGATTTCCCTCTAAAGTAAGAACCAAGTCACTTCCCCCTTGTACCACGTACCACAAAGAAAGAGACAGGATATTTGGTGGCCCTCTTTTGGTTTTGGCAGCAATATATACCACGTAAAGTATGTGCTACTATTGTCCATTTACCAAGGAACCCATAGGCTGCTAGTTTTGAGTTGGGCAGAAAACAAAACAGAGTTCTTCAGCATGTTTTGGCTGTGGTGCAAGCTGCTCTCAACAGACCCAAAGGTATGAAAGTGTCAGAGGAGCCCGTCAACGTGACTGGCAAAGCCCGATGCCCACCTCTGCAGACAACTATCCTCCATTCTTAAAAGCTGCTCACGGCCTCTGGTAGAGACTTTACCCATCACCAAGGGATGCCAAGTTGACAGTCCAACCCAACTGTTTATCGTGTATTGCGTATCCATCATGAATGAAATCCACCAAACTACCGAATTGTACATGCACAGCAACATTCCATTAGAAACTGGAAGTGGCATGTATGAGAGCAAGACCAAGCAGGTCTGGAAAGTTCAGGCTCCAGTTCCCATGGCTCCTGTTCCTACTGCTTTACCACCTCCCGTGGCCTCTGAATGAGTTTATTATGTTCAGTTATTAGAAGAAGGTAAAGCACAGACTTTGTCTATAGATGAATCAGCATGATATGCAGGCACCAGACAGAACTGGATGCTTACACCCCTACATCACACTCATGGATGCTTCTGAAGGCGGTGATGAAGGAAATTACTTGGGTGGGCAGAGCTTCAAGTGGTACATTTGGTCATCCACTTCCCGCAGAAGGAGAAATGGCCTGGGAAACTAGCCTATAATGACTCATAAGCAACAGCTAATGGCTTGGCTGCTTGCTTAGAGACCTGGAAAATCCAGACAAGGCTGGGATAGAAATGTGTGGGGGGATCTTGCAGAGTGATTAGAGAGCATGAAGATGTTTATGTCCCATGCACATGGCTGCCAGAGACATCCATGGCAGATGAGGTTCTCATAAATCAGGTGGAAGATAACCCCTTCTCTGCATGCCAGTCAGCTCCTCTAGGGCTCTCTCCATAGAGGCTACCTAACCCAGTGCTCCTTTCAACAATTTTTACCTGGATACCACAACCCCTGAATACAACCTGTCCCAAACAGAGGTCAACGCTGAACCCCCAATATGGCATCATCACCTGGAGTAACCAGTCAGTGGCGTGCAGTGTCCTTACATGGAAAGACACAGACTAAGGGCATGGAGTTGCCTCCCCTTGCTCAGCACTTCTGCTGGCACCCCAGTTTTAGACATGCAGAGCCCTCATCCATTCTGTAATGTTTTTTTATCTCAAAAAGTAAAAATATTGTAGCCCAGATTTTTTTTTTTAAGATTTTTTTTTAATTTATTTATTTGTTAGAGAGAGAGAGAGAGCGAGCACAGGCAGAAAGAGTGGCAGGCAGAGGCAGAGGGAGAAGCAGGCTCCCTGCCGAGCAAGGAGCCCGATGTGGGACTCGATCCCAGGACGCTGGGATCATGACCTGAGCCGAAGGCAGCCGCTTAACCAACTGAGCCACCCAGGCGTCCCAAGTAGCCCAGATATTTTTGAGAGGATTGCTTTTTATGCAACTGATGAATCACTAAATTCTACCCCTGAAACTAATAATAAACCATATGTTAACTAACCTGAATTTAAATAGAATCTAAAAAAATTAAAAAATGAAAGAACCACCTTTTGCCTCTGTTTTTAAACAAATATTTCTAGAAGAAAAAACTACCTAAATGCATTGTCTCTATTATTATTTTCAAGGCTTTACCAAAGGAAGGTGCTGCAACATCAGAGACCTTCTGAACTTGTTCCATTCCAATACAGAATATCAGTTTTTAATTAAAGTAAAAGTTCCATCAAGAAATTCTTCCCACAGTTTAATGTGTTCCAAGGTGCAATTATAATAATTCAAAATTAAATTCTAAATATAGTTTGCTCTACTATTGTTTCATTTGTTCAGCTTTTCCCTTGCTTTTTATAGAAATCATTTTTAATGCCTTGCTCTTCACAAGGTCTTTCCTCAATGATGAAACTTTATCAAAATCTTCAAATCTGAAGTTTTGGGGATTTAATCCTTTCAATATACTAATCTTTAAAAATCCCAGTGAATTTTGAACAAAGTACAACCAAAATTTATCAGAATCTTTTATAGAAATCCAATGCCATACATTGGTTTACAAAGTCATTCTTCAAAGGCATGTATACTAAACTACCACTCATAGTTCACAGCAAAGAGAGGAAGCATGTTCTACCACCTAAAATGTTTTTTGTTTTAAATGAAACAAATATTCATTATGTTTTGATGAATACAAAAAATACTTCATCTCAAAAATTTTGTCACTCAATTATAACAACTGTGATAATATGCAAATATTTGTAAATTTTGACAATTACAGCTTCTGTTTTGATTAGTAAACTATTGCAGCTTGGTTTGATGAAATTATAAATTATGTATGCATCACAATCAATCACAAGTATCTTTATACTCTTTAGGTTTCTTAATTTAGTTAAAAACAGTGTTTTTATAATATTTGGCTCTACCAAAATTTGTATTTGTCATTATCATCCTAAAAATAATTTAATCTCTAATGTTAACCTTATATCTGAATTTAAAATAGCATTCACAATAATGTTCTCTTCAACAGAATGAACTTCTAAAAGCTTCATTTTTATTCCACAAAGCAGATGAGAAAACACAAATACTATGGGAATTAAGTGACTTCTATTTGAAGGCTCTCATGATGTTAATATGAATCAGTCTTCACTGTTTATGAAGTTCTTCTGGTAATGACATGAGGATCTTAATAGCTACATTTCACTTAACATAGATAAACAAAAAAAAATGGGGATTGAAAAATGAGAAAAATTAACCGAAATAATCATGTTTTGATCTAAATGAAAAGTCATGAATGACAGAGTGACGGGTAGATGCACCTTCTGTCACTACCATCGTGAGGCATGGTCTTCTTTTTTTTTTTTTTTTAAGATTTTATTTATTTACTTGACAGACAGAGATCACAAGTAGGCCGAGAGGCAGGCAGAGAGAGAGAGGAGGAAGCATGCTCCCTGCTGAGCAGAGAGCCCGATGCGGGGCTGGATCCCAGGACCCTGAGATCATGACCTGAGCCGAAGGCAGAGGCTTAAACCTACTGAGCCACCCAGGCACCCTGAGGCAAGGTCTTAAAATAACCACCAACCTGTGAAGCATGTGTCTTCATGAGGTTTGTATCTTCTTGTTCTCACATGATCAGTAATGTCACTATGCACTCTGTGATGGGTGTTGAATATGGACAAACATTTTAGGGCAAGTTATACATTCACTATCAGCTCACTTAAGAAGCAGAAATTTATTGCTTAATTTTCCATTAAACATAGGCTGCCATATTTTTTAGATTTTTGCTAGCAAGAATCTTTATCAAAAATAATTGTAGCCATGTAACCATAGAGTGAATGATAATGCAAAAGCATTCAGTCTACTTCCTATGTGTCCCTACAGCAGGGTAGCTCAACCTCTTCTTCCCACATACAGTTTGTGCACCTAGGTCATAACTTCCACATTTCCCAGTGACCACTCTGACAGTCTGGTGGCTTCATGCATCTTGCCAGCCACAGCTGTCTACAAGTATCTAGTACACCAAGTGCCCGATGAGGGCAGCAACATTGAAGAGATGTCCCAAGTCCGACTGAACCTGGACAGAGTTAGCTGTCCTTGGCCATTTGTATCTGAGCAAACTTTGTTTTATCAATAAGCGCCCTGTGTGCTGTCCTTGAAAGAGAGCTGTTCGTTAGATTGTATCAGGAAATGGTTACTGCTTGTCCCCTGTCAGATTAACCACTTGTTAAGTGAACAATGTGTTCACCACATGCATGTACCATGAACTTCTAGGTGAAAGTATGGTAGGAGGTAGAGCTACAAAGTAGAGGTCTACCAAATCCATCTTGGCTTATTTTAATGCAAGTTTTGATAACAATAGTTTGCTTAAAAATGAAAAACCAAGAACAAATGTTAAGCTGGTCAGGACATCAGCAGAACAGTCATAGTCTGGAACTAATCCAGGAAAACTGCTATCATCACCCTATCAGTGGGGAACTTTATATGAAAGGACTGGCTCTCACCATCTGAACCTGTCACCAACATTAGGAATACTAAAAGTGAGGCGGGCGAACATGGGCCTGTGTGATGCAGTATGACATATACCTTCCCACCTATGAAGCATTGTTGCTAAAAATGCCAAATTAACCTGAGTCTAATTAAGCTAACTGGAAGTTCCAGGGAATGTTATGAATAAGCTAAATGACACCACAAGAAAGAAAACAGACAAATCCAGAATCTGGGCCATTCCACAAGACAACTAACCTGGTTTCTCCAACAAGCAATTGACTAAAAAAGGGGGCGGGTGAAAGTAGGAGATGCTCTTGGGTAAAAGAGACATAAGAAACATAATAGCCAAATATGATGTCAGGACCTTGTTTAGATCCCCATTTGAAAAACCAACAATAAAAAACCATTTTGAGACAATTGAGAAATTAGAAGTTGTGATAGTGTTATTATGTTTTGAAAGAAAATGTTCTGTCTTTAAAAATTCCCAGTGAGAAGCGCCTGGGTGGCTCGGTCCTTAAGCATCTGCCTTTGGCTCAGGTCATTGTCCCCGGGTCCTGGGATCGAGTCCCACATTGGGATCCCTGCTCAGTGAGGAGCCTGCGTCTCCCTCTCCCATTCCCCTTGCTTGTGTTCTTTCTCTCTCTCTCTCTCTCTCTCTCTCTGTGTCAAATAAATAAATAAAATCTTAAAAAAAAAAGAAATTCCCAGTGAATTACATAGGGATAAAGTAATGTGCTTTCTGAGATTTGCTGTAAAAGACTTCAGCAGAGAAAAATGAAAGGTAGATCAAGCCAGTGTAGCTTTAGGATGTCTAGAATCTGGGTGTTGGGTAAATGGAGGCTTATTATACTGTTCTTTCCTCTTTTATGTATATTTTACATTTTATATTTAAAATTTCAATTTAAAATGTTGAATAAGGTAGGGTTAAGAATGGGGCTGCAAGGGGAGGGATATGTTTTAAGCTCTCGCTCTATTTTCCAATCTGTTCATCCATGCTGCCCAAGTATGGTGAATCAAGGATCTAGGATTCCACCTAAGTGATCGTGTTGCTTCTGTTTTATGACCTACGGAAGCTGTGGAGACCACATGTCCTTCAATTGCTTCTTACTACCATTATAGTTAAAATATATTTTTTGCTATCCATTTCCATGGAGATCATTCAGGACTTCAGCTTTTTGATATTCACATTAGTTTATATCACCCACGTCATCCATTATAAGACCTGGCCAAGATCACTGGAAAAAACTAATCTACATGTATGACTCCACAGTTTCTTTACCTGCCTACCAGACTCTTCTTCGTGGACTGCAGGGTCTAATTGCCTACGTTTGCTGGAGAAGTCCCTACACCTTCAATTCTTCCCTTTGTCATCTCTAGGACATGGGATCCCATTATGCATTCTATAATTTTTTTAAGGTACTTAAAAGATGGTTTCCTGACAGCGAACTACCATAATTGACATAACCAGCATGGTCACCTCTCTCGACATTCGATAACATCACCTGCCTCCTACCAGATCTGTTTCTTTGGAATCCACTACTTTGCTTCCCAGTCCTAGCCCACCCCATCTTGATCACATAGATAAGACCATAGTTGTCTAGTTGTTTCCAAATCTTAAAGGTCTTATTATTCTTCATACTCTATGCATTTGTATAAAATCAGCTGAGGCTGGAAATGTCTCCTAATCATTTGGCTCTTTTTTTCTATATCTGGAAGCATAAGCATCTTCTCTGTCTTCAGGCTTCTTTCCTCTAAAGCACCTACCGGCCTCCTGGTATAGAGTAATACTGCACGAATATTTTTATAGCAGATGAACAAATGGAAGTATCATGTATGCCTTCCATCTGAAACATCCAGGATTAGAAATATTTTCCATACATTTCTCCCCAGCAAATGTTAATGTAGAGTTATTAGAATCCAGTTGGCAAAACTCCCTCCAAATAAAGCCTTCCCAATTGGTTGAGATGTACTTTATCCTTTAGCAGAGTTCTTCCATCCCCCTACCCCACACCCAGTATTAAAAACCAAAATTCTGAAAACAGCTACTAGCTGTGTGGTCTTGGTCAAGTTACTTAACTTCTCTGTGCCTCAGTTGAGGAACTGTAAAATAAAACCTACCTCAGAGAAAACCAAATGAGTCAACATATATAAAACATTTGAAACAGTACCTGACAAACACTAAGTCTTCAATAGATGTTGGCACATATTACAGGCATACCTTGTTTTATTGTGTTCCACTGTATTGCACCTCAGATATGAGTTATTTACAAATTGAAAGTCTGTGACAACCCTGCCTTGAGAAAGTCTATGGACGCCATTTTTCTAATAGCATTTGCTCACTTCATGTCTCTGTGTTCTGTTTCGGTAATAGTTGAAATATTCCAATATCTCTCACTATTATTAAATTTGTTATGGTGATCTGTGATCAGTGATCTTCAATGTTATTTTGTTTTGGGGTGCCGTGACCTAGGGCCATCTAAGATGGCAAACTTAATTGATAAATGTTGTGTGTGTTCTGACCGCTCCACCTACAAGACATTCCCCCATCTCTCTCCCTCTCCTCAGGCCTCCTTATACCCCAAAACACAACAATATTGAAATGAGGCCAGTTAATAACCCTAAAATGACCTCTAAGAATTCAGGTGAAAGAAAGAGTTGGTTGATGGGGGAAACTTCAGTGTTGTCTTATTTTAAGAAACTGGGATGCCTGGGTGGCTTAGTCGGTTAAGTGTCTGCCTTCAGCTCAGGTCATGATCCCAGGGTCCTGGGATGGAATCCCACATCAGGCTCTTTGCTCAGCGAGGAGCCTGCTTCTCCCTCTGCCTGCTGCTTCCCCTGCTTGTGTGTTCTCTTTCTTTCTCTCCAACAAATAAATAAAATCATCGTAGGAAAAAAAAAAAGGAAACTGCCAAAACCGTGCCAGCCTTCAGCAACCCTAATCAGTCAGCAGATCAACATCAATGTAAGACCCTTCCCCAGTAAAAAGATTATGACTCACCGAAAACTCAGATGATGGTTAGCATTTGTCTTAGCAATAAAGTATTTTTTAAAACATTTTATTTATTTTATTTGATGGGGGGGAGAGAGCGTGAGCAGGGGGAGCAGCAGAGGGAGAGGGAGAAGGAAGTGCAGAGCCCAATGCAGGCCTCCCTTCCACAACCCTGAGATCATGACCTGAGTAGAAATCAAGAGTTGGCCACTCAATTGAGCCATGTAGACACCCAGCAATGAAGCATTTCTTTAATTACCATATATATTGTGTTTTTTTAGACATGATGCTATGGTATACTTAATAGATGACAGCACAGTGTAAACATAAATTTTATATGCCCTGGGAAACTAAAAAATTCATTTGGCTCCCTTGTTGTGATATTTACTTCAATGCAGTCGTCAGGAAGAGAACCTACAGTGTCCCTGAGGAATGTCTGTATGGTTACTCAAGTCACTAATGTGTTACTGTTTTGACACCTTTGAATCACTGACATTGATTCTTTTTTTAAATTTTTATTTTTTTATTTTTTTATTTGACAGAGACAGAGATCACAAGTAGGCAGAGAGAGAGGAAGGGAAACAGTTTCCCTGCTGAACAGAGAGCCCGACTCGGGGCTCAATCCCAGGACCCTGAGATCATGACCTGAGCCGAAGGCAGAGTCTTTAACCTACTGAGCCACCCAGGCGCCCCCACTGATTCTTTTTTTTAATAGCAAAGAGGTGTTGAGGTAATGGGGGACAAAAGGCCCAAATCCAAAATATGAACGCAACAGTAGTGAATTCCAGGACAAGTGCCAAGAGCCCAGCAGGCTGCACTGGTGTTTCATCCCTATTAAAAGACCTGCTAATCTCCAAAGTGATGGCTGTGAGCAGCTCCGGAAGCAGCCATAGGTTGGTCCTCTATGTTCAAAGGTTATTTGATGACCGGAAACCCTGCCCCTCAACAGTTAAAAATTGTACAAAGAGAAAATGATTTGGAAGACCAAAAGAAAGTGTTTTTTAACTTGTCTAAAGTTAAAAAAGTAAATCGCCCCTTTTTCTGAATGCTATCTTCCAAGATAAGAAGGCTTGTCTGAAGATGCTGTTATGCCAAAAACCCAGTGCCAAGAACAAAAAGTTTTGTTACACATGTAAGAAAAATGTGTATAAAGGTTAGCCTTCCAGAAATGTGGCTAAAAATAATCAGAATCATGGACTCTTAGAACTGAGACAGGCCTTGGAGGTCCTCTCACTCATTCCCTTCACTGTACAGATGAGGAAACAGCCCCAAAGAGGTCAGTAGTTACCCAGTGTTACCAGATCTGGACCCAGGCCGTCACCTTTCCCCCGTCGGTCAGCCAGTGATGATACAGTTAGATCAAATGTACGCATTCAAACAATTCGGGCAACTTCTCAGTAGGACAAAGAACCTCTTAAACCCTAATGGACAGTAAACATTTTTCAGAGCTTTTAGACAAACAAAATATAAAGATAGAAGTCAACATTTGGAACATAATGAACATTACCCAGAATGAATGTCACATAACAAAGTAACTCTGAGAATTTTTCATACACATTGCAAATCATATAATATCCAGTCAGCCCCTATCATGATTTCTCCAGAATAAACCCAATCAACTTCAAATGAATGTCATTGTTTCTAATGTTCATTATGGCTTTCAGAATCCTGGACAGAGGTTTTATTCACTGTGGGTGTCCTCTCCCATGTCTGACAGCCAAGAAGGGGCTCAGGAAGAGGGGCAAAGTAGATTGAACAGATTTCTTAAAAACATAGTCATTATATATAAGGTATTTATTCCAAAGGGGACTTAAATTTCTGATGGATGGGTGAGTGGTTAAGTGGGTGCACGGGGGGGCCTGGAAGGGTGTGGGGGTTGTGGGGCATGGAGGTGTGTGTTCAAAATTTGCTCAACAGCATTGTAGGATCCCTCCTGAGAGCACAGTCTCTGAAGCCAGAATCTCTGAGTTTCAATCCCGGCTCCATAACTTGCTAACCTTGTGATCCTCAGCAAGGCACTTAATGACAGTTACATGCCTCAGTTTCCTCATCTGTTTTATAGGCATGATTGGAGAACTTAGCTCAATAGTTGCCGTGAGGTTTTAATGAGTTAATGGACATACAGCCTGTAGAACATTCTCTGGTGTACAGCAAACATGTAATTAAACGTTAACCGTTGCTATCTAGAGGTCACCCATCTGGCAACCACAGTTACCTGGAAAAACACCCAAGCAAGCCTTCTACAAAACCTGGGTACTACAGTCTGGCCACTTAAATCACAGACAAGTCTCAGCTTATTTTATACTAAATCCTAACAAATATATCAGCTCCCCTGTACAGTAAATGGTAAGTCACGGATAAGTGTCTTCCTCCCCATGCCACTTGCCAGCCCTTGCAGCTGCCTAGTCTCTCATGCAAACCATTGCTATGGAGTGCCTACTGTCTCCACAGCACAGTGGGAAGGCCAGCGAGCTACCCACACCAGGAGGTCACCCTCTGCTAGGGAAAACAAGCCACACAAACACTTCGGTGGCAACACAAGAGTTTGAGAAGCGTTTGCAAAAGAAGCACCAGGCTGGGCATGAGCCAACAGAACCAGCCCCTTCCAGCATGGTGGAGATCAGGGGAAAGGCAACAGTTAGGAAGCGATGGCTGCCCACGTACAGATAGAAGGGACCCCCCCAACTCCGCCCACCGATCACAATTCATTACTAGACTGCCAAAAATAAAAACAATGAACTTTAAAGGAAGGCTTAAATACACAATTCCCTGTGTGAAACCCAAGTCATGACATAAACCCACAGACCATAAAACCCAGTGTCACAGACAGGGCTCCATGGGTTGACCACCAGGTTCCTTTATGGCTGCCTCCTTAAGAGGGCACACTGGGCCTCCATGAGCACTGGGATTTCTTCCCACCCTGGGAGCTGCCAGGCCCTGACTCCGTGACTCACCAAGTCACTGTGCCCTGCCCCGGCTCTTCCAGAGGACCGCTGACACCTGCCATGAATGCATATTCTCTACACTGCTGACTCGTTCCTTTAATAACTCTTAATGTCAATTTATCCTGCACAGTCTGTGCAGCAATTTATGACTGAGTAGGAAGCAGAGCAAAGTTGAGCAAATCAGGATGAGTCAGCTTTCCCAAGACTCCCTTCTATTATCGAGGTCTGGATTGGGTGAGGGACTCCAGAAAGGCTTTCAACCTCACTTGGGAAGTGAAGACTTCACCTCATTGTCCTCAGGTGGTCTGGCCACATGATGTGTCTAGTGAGAAACACACCTGGCAGGAGGAGAGTTTGTGAGAGTCACTTTCCTATGGGGTGGTTGATGGGAGCCACCCAGAGCCAGCCTCCAAGGGGTCCCCTCCCAGGAGTGGCCCTACCATCCTCAAAATCTCGCCCACCTTTCTAAGGGGGCAGCAGGCAATAGTCTGGCACTTACATTGAGAAAGACCATTTGTCATTAGTCTGGGCCCAGATGAAACTGAGCTTAAAAACTTAGTACAAGCTGGCATGAGTGTGATGCAAAAGGGCCCGGCCCCGTGACTCTGCCCAATCAGCCTTCATGCTCCTGTATGTCCAGGAAGAGCTTCCTGGTCCATGGTCGCCACTAAAGGGGAAACATTCCATTCTGGGACTGCTTGCCAATACCACTGATGCCTTGAAACTCAGTCCTAAGACCTGAAAACATGACAGGAATGAAGAAAGTATATGCGGCAGGAAGGGCAGGTGCTGTAGAAAAGCACTGTTCTTTCAAAGCAATTTGGGATGTAATGAGAGGAAGACTTGGAGATACCTTCAGAAGAAACTTTGTTCTAGGATAGTCACTCAAGGGGCCATTTGAGTATGTAAACATGGGGCTGAGACCATAATTAGGGAAAAGAGAGGCTTTTGAGACATTGCTGTGGTTCTCGGGACTGAAATGCTCTGTGTGATCATGAAAAATATTGTCCACAGGCCAAGGACACTTTCTATTCTACATATTTAGTTGCCTTTGGAGATATTTTATTTCATTTTACCTTTTAAGAATGGATGGAGGCATCTTTGTGCAAGAAAACTGTTGTTTGTTCCTGGAGGGACGTGTATGTTTTAGTGGGATCAAGGCTATTGAGGAATTTGGGCACAAGGGTCAGAAGCTGGAGGAGATCCTCTCAAGAGAGAGGAAGATGAGAGCCCAGGTGCCAACAATGCAGCCCCAGAGACTAGAAGAGGCTCTGTACTTGGTAGTTTCGGTTGCCCGTTACTGTGCCCTAGGAGTGGCAGCTCAAAGAGCCTTGGAGACAGCCCCTTTGGTGAAGACATGGATGTTCTCACCAGGGATGTCCTCATGACAGCTGGCTGAGAGTCGGGGAAGATTCCTGGGCTGTATTCATCGAGCAGGGAAGCCAGAGCACTGGGAGACAAGCCCCTTGGCAAAGACAATGGCACTCTCATCAGGAAAACACATTGGCCATTTCCAGGGCTTTGGACATTGACCTCAGGAGCCCGAGAGGGAGAAAAAGAACCTGAAATATGATTTCTGAGCAAGTTCTGGAATGCCAGCATGAAGTATTCAGAAATAATTGGCACACTCTTTAAGGGATGTTAAGTTCCTCCTGGCAAGATGAAGGCCTAAGACTAACATATGTGCTCCCAGGCTGGTGAGCCTTACACCAACCCTCTTGTCTGTGATAAAACACAAGTTATTTAGCAAACCCATTCTATTCCCAGTTCTACTACTAATACCACATGGCTTGGTTAAGCTGCCTTATTTCCTTGAGGTCTGTTCTCTTAGTTATCCCCAGATGATGTTTGCCTACTTGCCCTGGAGCCTAAAGGCAACACGGACTGGACTGCCTTTAGAGAAGAAGGAACTGCAGATGTGCTGCCCCTAGAAACATAGTCCAAATGGAGACATAGGGGCCCAGATGAGAAGTATATGTGAGAGATCCATGCAAAAGGAGAATAAAAGTAGGAACAGTAAATGAAACCATCTTAGCTTGGATTCTTCCAGAGACAGACCCCGCCACAGGATTTGAGCAGAAGTACTTTATGTGGAAGTCACAAGCAGCAATCACAGAGAAGTAGGGGAATGAGATGGAGAAAGCAGCTAATAAAGTGTGTGTATTAAACCACCTGAAATAGCAAGCAGCCCATCAATCCCAAACAAAAAGGCTAAGAAGCTGTGCAACACACATGACCCCAAGCTGTCCTACCCACCAGATGAGGGAGCTGGAGGATTTGTACACCAATTTCTGTCTGTCATTGCTGAGGGCAGCTTTCAGCAGGGCTATTAATTCTCCAGGTCTCTTCTGGTTTGCTGGGCAAGCAGGTAGCCTGCATTTACAAGAGAAAGAAAGAAGAAAGAAAGAAAGAAGAAAGAAAGAAAGAAAGAAAGAAAGAAAGAAAGAAAGAAAGAAAGAAAGAA
>ML109636.1:23660-42797 GCA_003697995.1 Taxidea taxus jeffersonii | reverse complement strand
GAAAGAAAGAAAGAAAGAAAGAAAGAAAGAAAGAAAGAAAGAAAGAAGAAAGAGAGAGAGAGAAAGAAGGAAGAAAGGAAGGAAGAAAGAGAAAGGAAGGAGGGAGGGAAGGAAGGAAGGAAAGAAGGAAGGAAGGAAGGAAGGAAGGAAGGAAGGAAGGAAGGAAGGAAGGGAGGAAAAGAGAGAGAGAAAGAAGAGACAAGAAAAGGAAAGAAAAGAAAAAGAGAAAAGAAAGCTCTCTGGTGCAGAGCAGAGACACTGGGAATTAAAAATCATCCAGAACACATTGAGATTATCGGGTCCCAGATATTCGAGCAAGGCTCTCACAGTCTGTTGCACCATTGGCCTTGCACCACTGAGATCCACCTGTACTGCATTTTAAGTTCACTCTGTCTGGTCAGTGTTTCTTCAAGTTGGTGAAGACTTCAAGTTGGTCACAACTTCCTAAAGACACAGCATACAACAGGAAGCAATAACCTCTTCTGCTACAGTCGATTCCAAGGCTGCAACTAATATTTATCATCTCCATGCCTAGAGTCCATTCTAGATTCTCCCCATCTTCGGGCAACTCACTGGTCCAAGTTCCTTGCCCAGCCAGTGTGCCCAGTTAGGTTGTTTCTCTAATAGGTAGCCCAGAACTTCCTCTCCAGTATGTCTAAGTCCCTACTAAGTCATACTCTTGTCAGGTGAAGGCTATTTCAATTGTCCATTTAGAGTTATTTTTTGGTAATGGAAGCACTGAGAAACATCTCAGGAAATTTCAGACATACCTTTCCTAGCCCCTGTTATGGCACAGCAACCATCCTCAAGATAATCAGGCTCAGTTACCCTTGTCAGTATGGCAACTTCTTTCTTTGCCTCCTGGTCTGCTTACATGGAGAATCCAAAGTGAACAAGCAGTAGCTATAACCTTAAATTCAGGGGAATCCTATTGCCTTCCTTTGCAGAACGTCTCTCCCCTTGGATCAGGACCTTGAATCCAGGTGAGCCTAGAGTTGAGGGGGCTGGAAGCACAAATTCCCGTAAGTGGGTTACTGAAAGTAATGGTAGAAAGGGCCATTCCTACTTCAACTGTTTGGTTCCTACACTCATGCAATCTACCCCTGAGAAAAATGTCACTGTAATAATAGTCACTGGCATAATGGTTTTGCTCACTTGAAGGACAGTGTCTTCTTGTGTCTTCTGTGTCTTCTGTGTCTCTTGTGTCTTCTGTAAGCTAGCAACTGATCTGCAGCTTTCAAAGACCATCCCAGTGTTCTGTTAGGCCAGCCACTTCTGAATGATGTGCAGTACAAAAGAACCAGTGGATCTCAAGGTCTTGTGCCCATTTTTAATTTCCTTCCCTGTAAAGTGGGTCTCTTGGTCTGAAGAATAGTCAGATAATCAAGGCACCTTTGGATTACATTGTAACAAAGAATATAGGCCAAAACACAGGTCTGAGGCATGATCATGAATTCCAAGTAAATGCAAACAGCTTCAGCGTCTCCTTTTTTTTTTTTTTTTTTTAGGATTTTTTTTTTTTTTTTTTAAGATTTTATTTATTTATTTGTTAGAGAGAGAGAGAGAGAGCGAGCACAGGCAGACAAAGAGGCAGGCAGAGGCAGAGGGAGAAGCAGGCTCCCTGCCGAGCAAGGAGCCCGATGTGGGACTCGATCCCAGGACGCTGGGATCATGACCTGAGCTGAAGGCAGCCGCTTAACCAACTGAGCCACCCAGGCGTCCCGAGATTTATTTTTTTATTTGAGAAAGAGAGAGCATGCATGAAGAACAGGATGTTGCGGGGAGGGGGAGAGGGAGAGAGAATCCTCATGCAAACTCCCCTGTGAGCACAGAGACTGATGCAGGACTGGACTGGATCCCAGTTCCCTGAAATCATGACATGAGCTGAAATCAAGAGTCAGTTGCTTAACCAACTGAGCCACCCAGGCGCCTCTCTCCTTCTTGATGTGAATTGAAAAACATGCATTTTCCCTATCAGTAGCTGCGTACAAAGTTCCAGAGGCTGGTTTTCTCGAGTAAAGATGTAACGTATACACAACAGCTGCAATTTGAGCTGCCACTTGATTAAATTTGCTGCAGTCCATTGTCAGAGAGAGATGAATTAAATAAAGACATGGTCTGGACAAGCGTCCCTACACTTCTCTGAGGTTGGCACTAATTTCTGCCAGGTCACTAGGATGAGATTTTTGCTCTTGAGTGGTTATCTGGACTAGAGATGGGGGAGTTGGGAAAGGGTGGCAATCTCAGAGACCTGTACTTGGCCTTTCCTATAGGTCAGAGAACCACGGGTAAGAGAGTCAATTGGAAGGTTCTGTTTGCTAATATAACCATTTAGGGGACCAGAGAATGACCATGGTTAGGACAGTAGACTCTAGACCAAATGGGACATGGACTTGGACCAGGACTCCATTTATCACCAGATCTCCAAATGCCTCAAATCTAACATCTAATACAATGACATATTGGATCTCCTGGTGTTGTGAGTCATATTACATAGAAAACAGAATCTGAGAAAGATATGTGTGTATAGGAAGCATATCAGGGAGTGATTTTGGAGACAGCACCTGTGAAGGAACAAGGACATGGACTTGGGCAGAGGAAGAAGCTGAATGGTAACACAGTTGCAAGGGACCCCATCTGATGCTGTGGAGGGCTCTGAAGCTGGGAGAGCTCCTCACAGGTGTATCACATTAAGGCCAGGTGGCCTAGCCTTTGACCAGTCATCAAATGTGGGATTCTGCCAATGAGGGGCTCAGCTATCAGCCATTGGCAGCCAACACACCTAGCAGCTAAGAAAATGACCCCTTCTTCAGTTCTGAAGAAGGTTCTAGGACACACACTACAGCATCCACTATAGTCCAACCCTTGCACTGCTTGGATCCACTTGATTTGTTTAGTAAGTTTACCCTTCCAGGAATAGCTAGTTCAGGAATCTGAATGTAATAGGACAAACTGTAGCCCCCGCTGCTGCAGCTGATGTCAGGCCCCGGCTAATCCTCATCATTTCCTTCCTCTACCCACCATGCTACACTTCCCTCCCCGCACACTAGCACCTCCACTGTTAGAGTGACTTACCTGATGGAGCGAACCAGACCCTGTCTGAATCCCTGGTCATCAAGGCTTCTTAGGCAATGGCAGCTGCCTTTATTAATTTGCTATTAAAATTGGACAAGGTCTGCAAAATCCATGCCCAGCCTTGACGTGCCATAGAGCTCTCTCTGCTCTGGACCCTACTCAGAGCTTATATCTTTCTATGTCCTTCAGCAAATCAGCCTGAGCATCAGGTCAAAGTATGGAATATGCTGTCTCCATGAACCCAAAAGGCCAACCCAGTACTGTGGTGCATTCCTACTAGGGGAAGGAATGAGAAGAAATCATTTTTCTTTATTCTGGAAACAGATCCCACACTGCCTCAGACCATGAGACCCCTAAAGCTGCACTGAGAAGGTGGCCCTCTGACTGGGTTTATCTTCCACTGTCTGGCGTGCATGTGTCTAACCAAGGCTCCAACATATTTCCTTCTTGCTCATCAGTTCAATTAACACAATGTCATCAGTATAGTAGACCAATATAATGTTTTATAGAATTTCCAGATGGTCTGGGGCCCTTTGGACTTTAATATGAAAGAGGGCTTGAGTTAACATAAGAGCTAGAGAAAGACTATAAATGCATACTGTTGTTTGTCCCACATGAATGCAAACTGCTCCTGGCACTCTTTCCTAATGAGAATAGAAGACAGTGCACTTGCCGGATGAATGGCCACTTACCATAAGCCAGAGGTCATATTAATCCACTCCAGTAATGACACCAGCAAGGTAGCTGCAATTAGACCTTCTCTTTAGCCAAACTGGTAGGAATCCACTCCTAGGATCCATCTGGTTGTAGAGGAGGCAAACTAGTGAACTAGATGGTCATGTGAGGGCCTCCATATGTCCCTGCTCTAATAGAGTGGCCATGATGATATTTCTGTTGCTAGATTACTAGATTACAATTACTGGCACCCTGTGTCTAACAGTCCTTAAAATGTCTGGTTATTCCCCTTTCCCCTGTGTACAATTTACCCAAGTAAATGGCCAGAGGTTCCTTTGGGGAAACACTGGGAAACTCATTACCATATACCTTTCCTCCTGAGGATCAGTCTTTCCTTCACTCAATTGGTTCTGGTCCTGAAAACTGGTTCAGATGAGGAAATGGAACAAGGAATTATGACTTAAAAACAAAAAAACACTTTATTTACTTATTTGAGAGAAAGAGGGAGCATGAGAGGGGGGCAGAGGGAGAGGGAGAAGCAGGTTCCAAGCTGAGCGGGGAGCCCTATGGGTGACTCAATCCCAGGACCCTAGGATCATGACCTGAGCCAAAAGCAGACACTTAACCGACTGAGCCACCCAGGCACCCTGGGAATTATGACACTTTATTGAGGTAAGTGCCTTCAGTCTCCTGATAATATATCCTTGATTTCTTTTACTTGTTTCAAATGAACCATACTCTTGCTGGTAACCCATTTCTAACCCATTTCTCTTGCTCCCAGACACCATGTTCCATTACTCATTTCCGTGGTTCTCTACACACCATGCCCCCAAGACAGCTATTCTACTATGTTGCTCATAAAGAACATTGCACCACCTGGAGTCTATTATTCAGGATTTTACCATCCCCATTGCTATCAGGATCCCTACTTTTTAACAGACTCACCCATCAGCCTGTGGTAGTCCCCACCAGTGCATTCCTTACCTCTTCAGTAAGTGTAGTGTCCTCTGGGCCTTCCTGTGGACTCCAGTGGGCTGGTGGACTTTCTGCCCTTGCGTAGTGTTCCAGTTTCTTCATGCTCATTATGCAAAGCCTTTTGGTCTTAGAGAGGAGAAGTTTATTGTCTGCAGTGGCCATCCTGGCATTTCTATGTCAGTTTCCATGGACCATCACTTCCTTCAGGCTTCGAAGAGCAGCATGATAGTATATAAATCCTGTATCCTATCATATCAATAAATAATCAGAAAATCAGAATGCTACCAATCAAAAAATTTTCCATTGCCAAATGCCACCCTTGATCCACTGACATCAGGATCTAGTCCCAGATAGACTCCTTTGGCTGTTGCCAGTGAATGTTGACTGGGACCTGCAGCTCCTTCCAGCAGTGCCTTTCCTCCCTAAACAGAACTCATAGTTGTGCAGCCAGGTTAGGATGCAACTTGAAATGATTATCTGAGGGGCGCCTGGGTGGCTCAGTGGGTTAAGCTTCTGCCTTCAGCTCAGGTCATGATCTCAGGGTCCTGGGATCAAGCCACGCATCGGGCTCTCTGCTCAGCAGGGAGCCTGCTTCCTCCTCTCTCTCTGCCTGCCTCTCTGTCTACTTGTGATCTCTGTCTGTCAAATAAATAAATAAAATTTAAAAAAAAAAAGAAATGATTATCTGACCTAGGGAGAGGGTAGGTAGGAACAGGTCCTAAGGGAAGTACATGTTATATTGTAAGGCAGAGGCCTTTTCATTATCTTTAAGTTAAACTGGGGTGGGATGGTAGTCTTTAACAGGGAGGAGTGGGCTACTTCTACAGGCCCAGTAGGTTCAGAGACATCTAGGGATTGAAGAACCTCAAGTGCATCAACCCAGATGTCTTCATTCCAAATCTGAGGGTCCTACCTGGTCCTGATCTGAACCTTGACCCTGATGTGCCAGAACTGCCAGACTCCATGTTCAACTTTATATGAGATTCTAAAACCCCTATAATTATTGTCTGGGCGTGAACCACAGCTTTTTCTGCCTTCCAGGTGCAGGAGATAAGAGTGTCTTTATATGCTGTAAGAAAGCCCTCCAGCTGTACCACATCACCTTAAATTAATAATTAGTTACCTTCAGCCTTTGATTGTCTCTCTTTAATTGCTAGCACCCAGTGAAACTTATCCAGTTCCATTGTCCTTATAGTCACTACTTTCCCAGGACCTCTAAAATGCATGAGATGTTGCTCCCACCAGTGCCTTCCCTTCTATCATCATTCCAGTAACCTATCCTAGTTCACCACAAGTGAAAGTTTCAACAATTGTCTTGCTACAGCCTTCCAGGAATTCTCCAAACCCTTTATCCACCAGTGATGGGCTCCTCACTGCCAGCCACCCAGTGGGTAATTCAGCTCTAAAGTCCCACTTCTTGTTCTAATTGTCAAGTTGAGTTGCTTGGTAAACAGACTCTAAGATGAAGGCTTTTGTACAGGAAGTTTAGTGGGGAATGTTTTAAGAACAACAGATAGGGTGAGTCAGATAAGGAAAGCTGGATTAACCACTATGATGTAGCTGGAATAAAAGCCTCAGCTCTGGCCCTTCAGAGCTGTCTTTAAATGAGTCAAGGAGGCTAGGCCTTTGCAGCCCAACTTAACCAGTCAATGGATATGCGATGCCCAGACTTTGGGTGAGATACACCCTTTACACTGAAGGCAAGTCCCAGAGAGCCATCAGCATCTGACACTCCCAGCAGCTGGTGGAATGGGTGTCTCGACCTTGAAGGGGGCAGGTGGGTGGTACACACAACACTCTCTACAGAGCAGGATTAGTGATAAGAGTAAGCAAGTGTGCAAGCCCAAAAGCCAACTGGATTAGAACTGATGAAACAGTGTTAATAGAGGAAGTCTTGAAAAGACTTTTTCTAATTTATGTTTTTTTATTTAACTTATTTTTTTAATTTATTTATTAGTTAGAGAGAGAGAGAGTGAGCACAGGCAGACAGAGAGGCAGGCAGAGGCAGAGGGAGAAGCAGGCTCCCTGCCGAGCAAGGAGCCCGATGTGGGACTCGATCCCAGGACACTGGGATCATGACCTGAGCCGAAGGCAGCCGCTTTAACCAACTGAGCCACCCAGACGTCCCTTAACTTATGTTTTTAAGCAGTTCAAATTCAATATGAGATCACTTTAATTGTGCCAAATCAGAAAGGTCTACAATGTTCAAAATTGTCTTCCTTCATTACAAAACAAAGAGGAAATAGGCCTTCTAAAAATGAATAGAGACCTGAGTTTCAAAATCTCACTCAATAGATTCATGTCTCAATAAATATCACAGACAAATAATTACATAAATTATATTGTGTGGTAGAAGAAAATAAGTTCTATTAAAAAGAAAAAAAAAGAACAGAATAGGATAAGCACATTCAGGAGTTAGAGGGTAGGGGTACAGGGAGGATAGTTTGCAAATTAAATAGGATGGTCATGATAGTCCTCCTTGTGAAAATGTGTTTGGAAAAAGGACTAGTGGTAAGTCAGAGAGTGAGCAATGATGGTATCTGATGTAAGAGCACTCCAGAGAGCAGCCATTGCAAAGGCCCTGTGGTAGGAGCATGTGTTGGTAATTGAGGAGCGATAATAATGCCAGTATGGCCAGAGGAGAAAGGATAACAAGCAGAGTGGTAGGAGAAGGGTTCAGAGGGGTCACTGGAGGGTGTGGGAAAGATGGGGATTGGTAGTCTCTGGCAATGGACCTGAGGCAAGAGACTTGAGTGAGGGCATCCATTGTCATTAAATTTGGGAAAGAATTTACCACTCCCCTTATGCTGATTTTTACATACTCAGTGCTTTGACAGCTTTTTAATATATTTCCCATTGGATAAACATAATCTCATGCCTTACTTTATTATATTATTTTAAAGTCAAAACAAATAAAATATCACGGGTAAAAGCAAATCAAAGCAATAAGACAAAACACCCATTTGGGGGTGCCTGGGTGGCTCAGTTGGTTAAGTGGCTGCCTTCAGCTCAGGTCATGATTCCAGGATCCTGAGATCGAGTCCCCCATCAGGCTCCCTGCTCAGCAGAGAGCTTGCTTCTCTCTCTCCTTCTGCGTGCCCTTCTGCTTACTTGTGCTCTCTCTCTCTCTATCTCCCTGTCAAATAAATAAATAAAATCTTAAAAAAAATAACAAACCTTTTATTTCCAAATGACACATGCCTCCTGTATCTTCTGATATGGCATATCTCCCATCCAATCCCATGTTTTTCCCCAGAACAATATTTTTTCCCAATGAATCCCCTTATGGGCCACCTGATGAGTCTTAACTTGATCCAAACATGAAAATCCTATCCTCTATAGTTGTAGGCTATTCTTCACACTGTCACTCAATCCCAAACTAGGGCTACTCAGTAACAATCTACTAAATGAGTTCAGTATAGAAACCAAAATATGGAATTCATAAACCAAAATTAACATGTGACTGGAATTTACTAAGGCCACTCATTCAGTGTTCTCGTAAGAAGTCTGGTAGCCACACAGTGTTTGGAAACAAAAGTACATGGATAAAGATTTGTAATTTCCACAATTTTCTGAAAGGACTCTCTGCTGTTGGTGCATGGTAAGTGTTGTCTTCGGTTGGTTAGAATTTCCAGTTGCTGCTATCCTTGATTTATAACTGTAATTATAGACTTCCTACATCATTATCAATTTAGTTTGTTGAATTGTTTGATATATTTGTCTAAAGAGAAAAGGTCTATAATTTTCCAAAAACTAAACTTGAAAGTCCATATACATTGCAATTTAAATTAGGGCTACATCAAACCAAAAAGCTTCTACACGGCAAGGCAAACTGTCAACAAAGCGAAAAGGCCACCTACTAAATGGGAGAAGATTTTGCAAATGATATATCTGATAGGGGTTAATATCCAAAATATATAAAGAATTCCTACAACTTAACACCAAAAAATAAACCATCCAATCACAAAGTAGGTAGAGGATCCAAACAGACATTTTTTCTAAAAAAGACACACAGATGGCCAACAGACATATGAAAAGATGTTCTACATCACTCATCATCAAAGAAATGCAAATCAAAACCACAATGAGATGCCCCCCCACTCGTATTAGAATGGCTACCATCAAAAAGTCGAGAGTTGGTTAGGTGTTGAGGAGGGTATAGAGAAAAGGGAATCCTTGTGCACTGTGTCGGGAATGTAATCTGGTGTAGCCACTATGAAACACAGTATGAAGGTTCCTCAAAAAGTTAAAAATAGAACTACCATATGATCCAACAATCCCACTTTTGGGTATACATCCAAAGGAAATGAAAACAGGATCTCAAAGAAATATCTGTAGCCTCATGTTTATTGTAGCAATATTCATAACAGCCAACGTATGGAAACAACTATTAATCCTCAATAGATGAGTGGATAAAGAAGATTCTCTCTGTATATAAAATATTTATAATGCCCTCTGGTTCATCCGAGCTGTCACAAATGGCAAGGTTTCCTTCTTTCTCGTGGCTAAATAATATTCCAAAATATACAGAGAGTAATATTATTTAGCCACGAGAAAGAAGGAAACCCTGCCATTTGTGACAACTCGGATGAACCAGAGGGCATTATGTTAAATGAAGTAAGCCAGACAGAGAAAGACAAATACTACATGATATCACCTATGTGTAGAATCTTAGAAAGCCAAACCCAGAGAAACAGAGTAGAATGGTGGTTGTCAGGGGCTGGAAGATGGAGGAAATAGGGAGATATTAGTCAAAGGATAGAGACTTTCAGTTACAAGATTAACAAGTTCTAGAGATCTAAACTACAACACGGGGATTATAGCTAATAATATTGTATTCTATACTTGAACTTGCTAAGAGAGTAGATTTTAAATGTTCTCACCACAAAAAAGAAATGGTAGTTATGTGAAGCAAAGGAGGTGTTAGCTAATGCTAGGGTGGTAATTAATCATTTTGTAGTAATATGTAAGTGTATCAAATCAACACATTGTAAGCCTTAAACTTATATAATGTTCCAAGCCAATTACATTGCAATAGAGCTGGAAAATAAAATAGAATAGAAGCAACAAAGGCTTTTCTGCTTCATGCCCTGTGGTGCTGGAGGTACTCACCTAACGGCCCTCAGGCTCCAGGTAGAGCAGCCTGGCTCATGCCCAGGGCCAGCTGACTCTGCTCCCGAAATGTTTCTTTAAAGAACCATGGGGCAGAGGATGATGGGAAAGACTCAGATTTCCAGTGCTAGAACCCCTGTGGGGGGTTTCTGGCATGAGTGAGATGAGAAACCAACCTCTCAGTTGCTCTACTCCTGTGAAAATGGCATCCCACTGTTGGAAAAAACAGGAGAAAGATAAACATCATGGGTGTGCGTGTCCTTTCTATCAAAAGAAGCAAAGAAAAACTCATGGTCCCAAGAGCTTCTGTAAGTAATTCCTTACAGGAATCCTAGCTTCCACCCACACCAGCTCCCACAGAGCTCTCTGCCCCCAGGCTGTCCAGCAGGCCCCTCTCCCAGGCCTACCCTGCCCTATTCCAGCCTCCTGATCTGGGATGGGTTTCCCTAAAGAAATCAAAAGGACCTCAGTTTTATCCCTCTCAGACAGAGTCACTTGGATTCTTTTTTTGAGGCTATTTATAGGTTGATTAATAAATAACAAAAGTCTCACCATTTTGTAATTCTCAACAATGGCTTGTACCCAAATTTCCACCACAAACTGTTTTTCTAGAACTTTGGACAAAGGGCCACGTGATGAATAGGTTACTTATTTATGTGAGCACTAGAAACTTCCTTACCACAGCTCCTGAAGGAGTTGTGATTGCTGGTGGGGGGAAAGGTATATTAAAATGACACGGGGCTGGGGGGACTGAGGAGGCATACTTGACTTTGACCACCCATAGTGAACCTGAGCCAGATGTCTTCACAGACAGGCGCAGGAGGAGAATGATGCCTCCACGGAAGGAGGCAAGGGCAGCAAAATGAAAGAGAATCTCATTTAGAATTTCCAAGGCCACTGACATCAACAAATAACTTCCAGCTGCCTCCCACTCTTTTCAAAAACTAATCTCGTTTTTCTTAAGCTTTGATGAAAAAGTTGTTTTCCTCATGGCCCTGCATGACTGATAGGCAAGCCTAATTCTCTATACCTGCAGAGAAATTAAACTGGCTGTCCCCAGGCTACAAAGGGCCTGGCAGTTTGGAAGGCCTGTCTTGAGTGTCTTCCCCTCCTCCTGCAAGAGCTGTGGCTGGTTGGCCCACCTGGGCGTCTCCACATGATAGCATGGGGTTTGCATCTAGAAAGTGCTCAGGGTGGTTGCTGAAGTAAACTCCAATAAGTTTCCTTATCTTCCTCTAAAGTCACCAAAGATCATTCCATTCAAAGGCAAGCCTCAGGTCTCCGGGACTCTAAGGCCATCCAAAGCTTTGCTCTCAGTGTGGTCCTTGGACCTGCTGCTTCTCTTGGGAGTTTGTCAAATGTGCAGACTTCCAGGCCCCATCCCAGAACTTGAGAGTCACAATCTTCATTCTAACAAGAGGCCCAGGTGACGTGCACAAGCTCATAGTACCAGAAGCACCATTTTAGCACACTTGCTCTTGACCTCTGGTCAATAGCCCTTGCATTCCTTTACTTACCCAGAAGATATTTATGCAGCACTGTTTTAGTTTACTAGAGCTGCCATAACAAAATACCACAGCCTCCATGGCTTAAACAACAAAAAGCTGTTTCTTCATAGTTCTGGAGGCTGGAAGTTCAAGAACAAGGTGTCAGCAGGTTTGGTTTCTGCTTGGCTTCCAGATGGCCATCTTCTTGCCCATGTGATCTTTCCTCTATGTGTAGAGACCCTGATGTCTCTCTGTATGTCTTAATTCTGTTCATAAGGATATGGGCCATATTTGATTAGGGCCTATACTAACGGCCTCATTTTAACCTAATCACCCATTTAAAGCTCCTATCTCCAAATACAGTCACATTCTGAGGCACTAGAGATTAAGGCCTCAACATTTGAATTTGGCAGAAGGATGTTCTCCAGCTCATAAGAAGCGTTACCATGTCCAGCCATTGGGCTAAGCCTGAGTAAACAACCATTAAGGGACAAACTTGGTCCATAAGCAGCTTACAACTCCTCACTGGTCATATCTCTTCTCGTG
The DNA here is from genome assembly GCA_003697995.1 of Taxidea taxus jeffersonii. Lineage (NCBI taxonomy): Eukaryota > Metazoa > Chordata > Mammalia > Carnivora > Mustelidae > Taxidea > Taxidea taxus. Next base: position 30,927 of record ML109636.1, on the reverse strand, counting down.
TTTTGGCTACCCAGACTATGGGGTCTGCCCAGACCATGGCCTCTTACTCACTATCAGGTGTGACAGGCTGTTCTGCCTGCATTGGCCCCTTGCCCAGCCCACCAGGAGGAGCTGCTAGTTCCTCACCCCTTGACTGGGGAGAAAGCGTACACCCTGTGTAGATGTGACACAAAAGGAAGATGCCCTGTCATAAAAACAAAAATTATCTATAGATGCTAAAATTTCTGGCTTAAAGTATGATGACAAACAGTATATTTACATAGTCTAAATGCATCTCCTCATAAGATGTTTATTAATCACAAGGGAAAAAAAGTAATCTGATCATGGGGATACTTGGCAGATGTCACCTTAAACAAGTGACCAGGTTAATATCACCAATAAAAGGACATGTCAACAAGGGCGCCTGGGTGGCTGAGTCAGTTAAGCATCTGCCTTTGGCTCAGGTCATGATCTCAGGATCCTGGATTGGAGCCCCACAACAGGCTCCCTGTTCAGCGGGGAGCCTGCTTCTCTCTTGTGTGCACACACACACTCTCTCTTTCTCTCTCTCAAATAAATAAATAAATAAAATCTTAAAAGAGGTGCCTGGGTGGCTCAGTGGGTTAAAGCCTCTGCCTTCAGCTCAGGTCATGATCCCAGGGTCCTGGGATTGAGCCCCGCATCAGGCTCTCTGCCTACTTGTGATCTCTGTCTGTCAAATAAATAAACATCTTTTTAAAAAAATTTTTAAAAAAGGACATGTCAACACCTACCCCCTGATATGATGCATTAAGAAGGTCACAATATCATTTCTGTAGTATATTTGTCAAAAATCCATAACCTCAATCTAATCATGAGAAAATATATGAAAATTTCAAATTCAAGGGCATTTTAAAAAATATTAGCCAGTACTTTTCAAAAGAGTCAAGGTCATTGAAGACAAAGGAAAGCGGAGAAATTGTCAAAAATAGAATAACAGAGACTTCCAGGGAAGATAGAAGAGTGAGACGACTCTAAACTCCCCTCATCCCATGAATACGACTAGATAATACCCACATCAGTGTAAAGAACCCAGAAAATGACCTGAAGACCAACTCTCTACAGCTGAATGTAGAGAGGAGGCCACATCAAGGAGGTTAAGAGGGGTGGAATCATGGTTGGGGGCTAAATAGATCCACGGGAGTGCCCATGAGAGAGAGGGACATTAGCAGGTATGGAGAGGGGAGAGGAGCAGTCACCTTTAGGTTTGGGAAACCAACTTGGGGAAAACAAATAACATTGGCTTTGAAAACCAGACAGGCCCAGCCTCATGAGTTCTTACAAATCAGCAGGACTTAATACCTGGAACTTTAAAAAACAGCAGGCTCAGTGCTGGGAGAGTTAGAGGGGAAGAGTAAACTGAGTCCCCAACCTTAAAGAGATAGCACAACAAACAACTCCACTGAGATACAGCCTAGAAGTAGCAGCTTGAAAAACATTTGGGGTATTAGAAAGGGAGATTTGTTTACTAATCTCAGAGCATGTGCTGGAGGCACAGGGATGGTTGGGAGACTTCTCCAAGAACAAAGAAGCTGGTGGGTGCCATTTCCTCTATTATCCTCCAGCCTAGACATATAGACACCTGCAGGAACCAGCACCAGCACCCTCCATAACTTGCTTTACTGCAGCCCCGCCCTCATGCACTTCTGCGGATCATCCCCCTCCAACCTGGCTGGCCTTGGCAGTTTTCCCAGGCAGCTGCAGGACCTGTGCAAACCTTGCTGGCACCTGCAACCTCCAAAGCCCATCCAAAGTGATGCCACAAATCTGACAGTGTGTAAGAAGCCCCCCAAAGAGGACAGCACCACTTCAAAGTGACTCCCTGGGAAGAAGGAAACATAACCACACATACCTGTAGGACTGCAGCCCCATCTAGTCTGACCACAGGCCCTGTCCACCAACAGAAGCTTCTCAGGGGACAACACAGGGAAAACACCCTGCCTGCCATTTGATGCTACTGCATCCCTGGCAAATGCCTGGTCTGATTCAGCTCAAGCCCCAGGTGGTCCCATTAATTACATAAGGACCAAATCCTCCCACAACAGGCAAAGAAGGCCATTGTAGATGTCTGGACTGAAGACAAAAGCAACTCAGCCACAATCGCAGAGCACACACAACACACATAGGAGACACCCCCGAAGCACCAGGTTCTGGTGAATAAGGGATATCACAGCAGGATCTCTTCTTCATAAGGCCACTATTTTCAAGACCAGAAAACATAGCTGACTTTCCTAATAGATAGAAACAGACACAGAGAGTTAGACAAAATGAGAAGACAAAGAATCATGCCCCAAATGAAAGAATAGAACAAAATCACAGCAAGAGAGCTAAACAAAACAGAGATAAAAACTTAAAGTAATGATAGAGAATTTAAAGTAATGGTCATAAAGGTATTCACTGGACTTTAGAAAAGAGTGGGGGACCTCAGTGATACTCTCAACAAAGAGATAAAAAAACATTAAAAAAAAACCAATTGGAGATGAAGAACTCAATAAATGAAATTAAAAACACATTAGATGGAGTAAGTAGTAAACTAGAGGAATCAGAATGAATCAGTGACCTGGAGGACAGGGTAATGGAAAGCAATCAAGCTGAGTAGGAGAGAGAAGAGAAAAAGAACATAGACTTAGGGAATTCAGTGACATCATCAAGCATAATAACACTCACATTATAGGGATCCCAGAAAGAGAAAAGACAGAAAAAGGGACAGGAAATTTATCTAAAGGAATAATAGCTGAAAACTTCCCAAATCTGGGGAAGGGAACAGAAATCCAGATCCAGGAGGCACAGGGATCCCTCAAAAATGTAAACCACAGAAGTCCATTCCAAGACACATAGTAATTAAAACAGCAAAAATTCGTGATAAAGAGAGATGTTTAAAGGTAGCAAGAGAAAAGAAAAGTGTTACAAAGAAGGGAAACCCCATAAAGCTATCGGCTGGTTTTTCAGCAAAAATTTTGCAGGCCAGAAGAGAGTGGCATGATATATTCCAGGTGCTGAAAGATAAAAAATCTGCAACAAATAATACTCTGTTCAGCAGGCTATCAATCAAAATAGAAGGAGAGACAAAGAGTTTCCTCTACAAACAGAAATTAAAGAAATTCATGACCACTAAGCCAGCCCTCTAAGAAATGTTTAAGGGCACTCTGAGTGGAAAGGAAAGCCCAGAAGTAGGAGTAAGAAAAGTAGGAAGCACAAAAACAGTAAAATTAAAACTCATTGGTGAAGGGATTCACCAAATAAAAGGATGTAAAGTATGACACTGTATACCTAAAACATGAGGGAGAGAGAAGAATGGGCTGGGGATGTGGGTGAATGGGATGAATAGGATGGGTGAAATACGTGAAAGGGATTAAGAGTACACTTGAATAGGATGGGTGAAATACATGAAAGGGATTAAGAGTACACTTATCATGATGAATTTCCAGTAATGTATGGTGTTGAAACACTATATTGTACCCCTGACACCAATATAACACCGTATATTAACTATACTGGAATTAAAATTTTAAAAAATAAGAAAGACAGCTCAATGCAATCTCAGATTGAATATGGAGCAAAAAAAATATTGATGGGAAAATGGAAGAATTTCTTATAAGGTCTACAGATTAGTTAATAGTATTATATTGACGTTAATTTCCTAGTTTCCATAATTGTATTACAGATATGTAAAATTGTTATTATTAAGGGAACCTGAGTGGAGGGCATGTGGAAACTTGATGCTATTATTTACCTTCTCTATAAATCTAAAATCATTTTAAAATTAAAAAAGAACATTTGATAGAACTTTGATTTATTAGGGTAGAATGCTAAACTGTTGTAACAGACACCCCAGAGACTACAGTGGCTTAAAGAATAAAGCAGTCCTCCCTCACATGGCAGTGCTGAGGTATGGGGCCAGACTGGGAGGAGGGCTGTCCCTTTGCAGTTCATATTAGCTTCGCATCTAGTTCCCATCCTTCATTTTTGTTCTGTGTAATTGTGTTTTAGATGTGTGTCACAGAATTAGAGTATAGCTGGATTTTACCCCCTCACTCCTCTAATAATCTTTTTAGTTCATGTACAATCATTCAGATCATATATATTTTATTTAATTCTATCACCTTATTTTATATTTTCTATATACCTTGTTTTTTGTGGCTTATTTCTTCTTCTTTCCTGCCTTCTATCTGATTAATTATATATTCTCTATATTGTTTTTCTTTCTCTCTACAGTTTGAAGTTTAAACAGTCTATTTATGTTCTTTCAGTATTAACTCTTAAATTTTTAATACATTACCTGACCTAACAAAGCTCAAAATAACAACTTCTCTTCCTTTCTCCCTAAGATACAAATATCTCAACACTTTAACTAATTACTCTGTTCTCATCTTCCATACTGATATTATTGTGGGTTTTTTTAAGCACCTGAATTGGTCACTATTATCAATCAATACTTATTTAAATTTACCTGCATGATACCAGGTTCTGTGTTCACCCTTACTACATGATTTTACTGCTTTCTTCCAAGTTGCATTGCCTTCCTCTTGAAGGATATCCTTCCACATTTCATTCTCCAAAGGTAGTAAACCCTCCAACTTTTGAACTTAAAAATGTCTCTATTTCATCCTCACTCTTAGATGAGAGTTTAATTAGAAAGAGAATTCTAGGTTAATACTCTCAGAATTTGAAGATATCATGCTATTATCTTCTGGCTTGGCTTGTATTATTGTTGTGAATTCTGGTTTTTATTCCTTTTTAGATATTCTGTCTTTTTTCTCTGATTTCTTCAAATATCTTTGTCTTTGAAATCCTGAAACTTCAAAAAGATTTGTCCCAAAGTGGCAGTATTTGTATGTTCCTTCAGGAATGATTATGCTTCTTAAAACTGAAGATTCAATATCTTTTGTCAGTTCAAGCAACTTTAAAGTTATTAGCTCTTCCAATATTGCTTATCTTTTTACTCTATTTCTCCTGTGAAAATTCTTGATAGACATAGTTTGTGTGTTTCATTCAATCCCCCATGTTTCTTAGCATCACTTACATATCTTTCTCTTTATCTCTCACTGTGCTGCATCTTGGAAAAGCTCTTCAGGTGTATCTTCCACTTGGCTATTTCTCTATTCAATGGTGTCTACTGTACTCTTTAAACCACTCACTAAATTTTTTCCAATGACATTCTTTCTAAAAGTTTCGTGTGAGTCTCAAATCTGCTAAATGTGTTCTCATATTGTCTTGCTTTTAGGACTCTAAATCTTTCTTCATGTATTCAATGACTTAAATATATTTATTTTATTTTATCCTTAATATATTGTCATTCAATTATCTAAAGTTCTTAAGGCTCTAACCTGATTTTTGTTGTCTCTGCTACGCAAATTTTATGTCCTGTGTGGGAGTACATCTTCCCTTCAGAATATTTTTGCATTCATTCTTGCAAAGAGTCCTAGCTGTATTCCCCAATCTGGGGACAATTTTTATGAAAAGTGTTTGGTTTGGCTGCTGCTGGACCATATGGGTAGTACAAATTTACTACCCAACACTCAGATAAAGTACAGCCCAGCAATTATGAGTTTGGAGGAAGGGGTCTCTTTTTTCAACCAAAGACAGACAAGCTTTCTGTTATCTTTCTATGCCAGTGCACAAATTTTCCTAGTCCCTTTTCACTGGGGGGCAGCGGGGGGGGCAGTGAAAAGTCCCTTTTCACTGGGGGCCATAGGGATCGAGGAGGGATTTGGTTCTGTTGCAGTTCCATCTTTTTCATCAGCTTATGGTTGTACGTCTTGTTACCGTGTGGACATTAAAGATCCAAGTTCTGGGACTACAGAGACTGGCCGCCTGTTCTGTGATTCCTCCCTAGTCCAAGGAATAAACAAGTGCTCATCATTCTGGTTTTCAGTTGCTTCTGTGTCTAGAACCAGAGGATTTCCTCTCTTTTTCCCAAAGCCACTCAGTCATTCAGAATCTTTGCTATATTTTGCCCACAATTTCTGGGTATTTGCCGAAGGATTTGAGAAGATCGTGTTTTACATCTCTCTAGAACCAGCATGGTTATTAAAACAAGCTTGTTCCCTCCCTGCTACCATTTCTTCTGGTTCTATAGTTCCCAGCTTTAAAAATTTGGCTTTTGCTCCCCTTTCTCTGGAGTGTTCTGTTCTAATAACACCAAACTGATCACTCTACCTGAAATGTCCCTGTACCCCACCTTGACTTGTTTACTTAACTCTTAGCTATCCATTAATCCACACAGCCAGTTTCATCTTCTCTGAAAAGCTTTGCCTTTGAACCTCTATAATCCCACAGATCCTGGTGCTTATTTCTATCTCACTTACTACATTATAGTAAACATATGTTTTAGCATCTCCCTCCCCAGTTAAGATCCTTGAGGTCTGGGACGGTGATTTGCTCATTGTATCTCCAGCACCGAGCATCACATCTGACACATAGTAGGTGTCTGATATATTAATTAACTGAATAAGTGAACACAGACAAGTTCCATAATTATTGCCTTTAAAAGGGTTAGCAGTCTCCCCAAACTCAGAAAACTTCCAGTTTCCTGGAAAACATTTATGCAAGACTATCATTTGAGGAAGGAAAGGGAAGTATGTAGAGCTCAGAACGATATATGCCAGGGATAGAGGATACACTGTGCTCTCTCTCCTCAGCAGGGTCAGCCTGATAAGAAAGATGTGAAATCCAATTAAGCCAGATGTTCAGATCCTTCCAATGACTTGCCATAAAATGTAGTACAAAAGCTCAGCCTGTCACTCAAGGTCATCGAAGGTCTGACACTAGTCTGCCTTTCCAGTGTTATTTTCTGCTCTACAAAACTTCAGTCATTTTCCTAAAATGTTTATTAATTTCTTGTTATCAAATTATCACCCCCTGACCCAATCCCCCTCATCATGCTACGTTCCAGGGCTCAAAAAGAGATGAGCTTGTTTCAGGCATTCTGTTTATTTTGGTTTTTTACTACTGGCTTACTTTATGCCTTTTAGGTAAATATCAAAGGGAACAGAATAGATGTAACTGTGCTACTCTTGGCTGTATTAAAGGCCTCTGCTCCTTTGCCTACATTACCGTGAACTTTATATAAGAGTTGGCTTACAATCTGTGAGCAGCCCTCCCACAGCTCAGCTCCAAGGGAGGGAAAAGAAGCTGATATTTTGGGTCTAGCATGACTCGGAATGGCAGTCATCTCTGCCTCTCCCCACCACCCCCAAAGACAAGGGCCCCGGTAAGCTCCCGGATTCGTGGTCCCCTGGAGGAACTC
>ML109636.1:0-18660 GCA_003697995.1 Taxidea taxus jeffersonii | reverse complement strand
TTTTTTTTTTTTTAAGATTTTATTTATTTGTTTGACAGAGAGAGAGAGAGAGAGATCACAAGTAGGCAGAGAGGCAGGCAGAGAGAGAGGGGGAAGCAGGCTCCCTGCTGAGCAGAAAACCCGATGCGGGTCTCCATCCCAGGACCCTGGGATCATGACCTGAGCCAAAGGCAGAGGCTTTAACCCACTGAGCCATCCAGGTGCCCCAGGAATTTTTCTTTTTTAAAATGTGTTTATTTATTTGAGAGAGAGTGCAAGAGTGAGAGAGAGAGAGAAAGAGAGAGCATGAGTCGGGGGGAGAAGCAGAGGGAGAATGAGAAGCAGACTCCCTGCTGAATGTGGGGCTCAATCCAGGACCCTGAAATCACGACCTGAGCAGAAGGCAGACGCTTAACGGACTGAGGCTCCCAGGGGCCTTCGAGACTCCAGGGTAATGCTCACTCACCGAAATATCCTGCAGTCATGAGGCAGATTTTAAAGAGTACTATGAATTAGAGACTCATTATTGAAGAGATGTTCACAGATGGGAAGGGAAACTGGTACAGCCATTTCAGTTGTGTTCTAATTCTTGCCAGGGAATGCCTCCTTCATCAGTATCCTCTCGTCCTCTGATGTTGTTGAGCACTCCGAGGGGAGGGGGTGAGAGAGAGGGGTGGGAAAGGGAGGGGGAGAGAGAGAAAGATGGTGGGGGCAGTGGGTGGGAGGGAGAGAGCGGGAGGAAACATGATAAACCCTTGCTCTAGTTTTGATTTGCAAAGAAAGAGGCCACTTTTGTGGCCCTTAACTTGGCCATTAGTTTTGGTGATAATCAAGTCGTAAACATCCCAAAAGACCATGTACACAAACACACACATGACTAGTCTCTTAACTAGAAAAGAGTCATGAGAAGGGATCTTTCAAAGGTCTCTGCTCTCATTTATATTTCCGGAAACTTCTTTTAAAGTAGGTATAAGAGGCACTGTGGAGAAGCAAATCATTTGTCAAGTGAGTCCTTGAAGTTAGGCAATGATTACACTGTGCACACATTGCACAAGTACACATCCCGTGTTGCTGCCCTGCCACCAATGAGCCCCGGGATTGAGAAAGGCTTCGTGGGGAAGAGAAGAGGCAGAGGGGAAAGAAAGAAGAAGGTTGCTCCCTTACTGGGAGGAAAAGTCTTCAATGAAAGCTTCATCCAGCTATTGAGTTGGGACTGTGGGACCCTGAGTGATTTTTGCTTAGTACCCAGTGTTCCTTTCTGAGTACTACTGGGGCTAAGTACCAGGCCACTCCCTCACCACTGCCCTCACCTAATGGTCACACTCTTATCTCTGCAATAAAATGTGTGCTAAATACAACCATAAAAAAATGATAAAAATTTTTTAAAAAGTAAATACAACCATATAATCTGACATTCTCCTGTTCACTTCCAGTTCTATTATCAGGATTGTCTAGAAGTCTTTGACCTTTTTTTTCTTTTTTTAAAGATTTTATTTTTATTGATTTGAGAAAGAGAGAGAGAGAGAGAGGAGCATCAGGCAGAGGGATCCTGGGATCATGACCTGAGCCAAAGGCAGATGCTTAACCAACTGAGCCACCCAGGCACCCCTAGAAGGCTTCAACTTCTATTCCTGCCTCTGGCTCTGTCCCCAGAGACCGGTTGAGCTCTAGTCTGCCCGTAAACAGCCAGGAGCATAGAAGAGAGCAGGGCTGAGCTGGCCCGGTCCTGGGATCAGAAGTTAACAAGTGTCTCATGCTTCCTGTCAGGTCTTCCCTGCCCCTCTTCCCTTCCTTGTAATTCTCAGCCTTCCCAGTCCTCTGGCTGGGGTAAGTGCTCAATAAATATTTCAGTCGAGCTGCTGATAGAGAAGCAGAACTCTAGCTCTGTACACAGTTGGGTCCAAAAGATTCTTGAAAGAGAAGATGAATCAAGTGATTCCCATAACCCTTCATTAGCCACAAATATGACTAATTAGTCAGACCCAGACAAAGGTGACAGCTCTTTAATTTGGATCGGAAATGTTCTCACAAACAAGGGGAGATGCACATGGTCTGCCCACTCTGATGCCACGGCACTTACGCCCCTGAGCTGTAAGCTTCCATCATTGGTCAAAGTCACAAATGATTGGAATTACATCCAGAAAAAGGCTGCAGCTATGAATCAACAGTTCAGCAAAAGAATTACAAAAAGAATCGGGCTGCCCATAATATATCCTGAGATTCCAAGTGACAAAGGAAAATGGGAGGAACCGGCAGGCAGTTGGTCAACAAGCACAGTTTATGTGAACGGGACTAACCCTACAAGACTGGGAGGAGTGACGGAAGTCTGGAAAGAAGGGAGGTGTCATCTTGATATAGATGAGGGGTAAGGTGATGAAAGAAAAGAGTATAGATACAGATGGTGCTGATGCAGATAGACAAACATGTCAGGGCCTGGAGGATTAGTCATACTGAAAATAAGAGCAGGATAAAATAAAATACATAAAATAAAATAAAATATTAAATAAGAACAAGACATAGAGAAACCTATGAAGCAGAGAAAAGGAAAATAAGGGGATAATTTCACCAAATTCAAGATCATCACTTTCTTCAAAAGCTAAGAAGAATGTCATCTCCTCTGAGAAGCCCTCATCTGTTGATTTTTCTCCAGCTGATCCTCCACTAGCCATTGGCTCATAAAAGACCGAGAGTCTATGATGCACAAAGGCTACCAGGCTGAGCCACATCTAACATTCTCCAGGAAGCTTGCAAGTTAAGGAGTTAAGACAAATTCACAAATAACTTTTTGGAAGATCATAAGCAACAGAGACACATGAGTGGCCCCCATAAGGGCCAGGAATCCCAGAAGCACAGAGTGGGAGCCGCTGCTCTCTCTGGGGAATGAGACTAGCTTTGAGCAAGTCTATGTCTGCAGAGCCTCATCATGCGCTCCTTCAAGTCTTGGGTCCCTGCTCATTCTGTGTGCCTCTGGTTTGTCTCCTTACCTGGGTCCTGAAGCTGAATGAAAACAGCTCTCACGTTTGCTAGACCTCTCCTGCACTCCTTTGGGGCCCAGGGGGTGTCCTGTCCTGGTGGGTTTTCTGGAACTGCCTGCTGAGAACAAAGTTTTCTCTCCCATAGAACTGAACTAGCAGAAACATAAGACATAGCAGATTGCCTGAGCATAACTGCAGTATTTGAAATATGCTTTCAGGATTTTCTCATTATTTAGTTCTTAGCAGAAAAAGGCCTTTATGGAAGGAATGATATCTTTCCCCTAGCAGGCCAGATGATGCTCTCGGTGAATCATTTCTTTATTTCAGGTTTAGATTGTATCTCACAAAATCAGCTCAGGGGCAAATCTCTCCAAATGAAACCATTAATAAGAACTGATAACACCAGGGCAGCCTCTCAAGACCACCCCTGAAGGTCAAGCCATCAACAGCCCCAGCCGGAGCTCCAAGTCCACCTGTAAATCTGCAGGGGAAGCGCTTGGGGGCACCCTAACCCTTCCGCCCCACCCCCAACATCACCTGCTCCCACAGGGGGCCCTGATGGAGGCTCCGAAGAATGGGCAGATGGCCAGCAGCCTATTTATCAGCTCATTGCTAATTTATCTGGGCTTTCAGTGTATCGATTTATTTCCAAACATATCACAAAACTCACCACTGATAGTTCTTCAGTCTTTCTGATATTTCATGAAGGGAGGGCACAAATTCACCTGGACAGTCTGGGGACTGACTCTGGAGACCAAGACTCAGTTTTCTCTTTTCTCCTAATATGCAGGGCCTGGTCCACTCAGACCTGCCCCTGGAGCAGGGAGCGGCCTCACCTGCTTAGCTAGGGCCTCAAGTCTCCAAGCGTGATCCCTGGACCAGTAGTATGACCTGAAGCTTACTAAACATGCAGACTCTCAGGTCCCACCCCAGACCTGTGGAATCAGATCCTGCATTTTAGCAAGACCCCCAGCTGATTTGCATGCCCACTGAGAAGTTCTGCTCTAAACTAGTGATTTTGTTCCTGAGACTTTATCCTGAGACGCGATGAGCTACACACAGAGCAGGCAGGTACCCCTGTTCACTGCAGCATTGCTTCTAAAGACAAAAACTAGGAACAAACCCATTGTAGCAGATCAATTATTTACTGAGTACCTACTATGTGACACTGAGGACAGAGGAGGGACAAAACAGATAAAGTCCTAAAAATATGGTTTGTGTCATCCAATGGAACATTACCTAGCTGTTGTAAAAATGCCTTTTGGAAACAAATAGCCTGCTGGGAGAGCCTTAATTTCTTGCCTTCCAGGTTGGCTCACTTACTGGGATCCCTCTCTAGGCAAACAGTTCTCTAAGTCCGCTAGACCGGTGGTGGGGGGTGGGGAGGGATTTCTCTTTGCTAAATAAATAAACAAACACAGAAGGGTCTCAGCCACTGGGGCCCCTTGAAATTAGGCATGAAAGGAACCAAAATCCACTTGCAAGACTTGTACTGTACAAACAAATGTGACTGTTGGCTTTCACTTTTTCTCTCCATGTGCCCATCCCCCCAGGCATCCTCCCCTCGGTCCCGAGGCTCGTAGCCCCATCAGTCTGATCTCCACAGCGTTGGGCGGATTTATGTCACCGTATCCATTCTTCTTTTCTTAAAAGGAAGACAGCTCAGATAAGCACATGCGGTTTAAGCAAACATAACTTTATTCGGCTACAGACATGAGAAGGGTAATAAACTCTAAGAGGATATCTTCCAGAGAATGTAGCAATATTATCTTGCCAGCCCAGGGCTGGGTTTTACGGCTACTCCCAATAGTTGCCCATAAATCATTGCTTTACTCAGTATTATCCAAACCCAGTGAAGTCACTCAAGCAGCACTTCTAATAAAGGTAAATTGTCACCAGCTGCCTTTAGAAAGAACACCTGACGATACAGTCCCCAGCCTTTGGACTTTCGGTTCGGGGGGGGGGGGGGCTCTCCTCTCAGGGAACTTGGCCTCTGGAAATCCATGTCCAGCTGAATTTCTTCTTGTTGGGTTTTAGCTAATCCTCTTTCTTGATCACTCAGCCCTGTCTTGCCTGCTCCAGCACTCCCAGCCTCTTGATTCTCTCCCCAGTCTCTCCCATCCTTATTCATGTCTTGCTCATCGATTAATTAAATTTTTTTTTAAGATTTTATTTATTTATTAGTTAGAGAGAGAGAGAGCACAGGCAGACAGAGAAGCAGGCAGAGGCAGAGGGAGAAGCAGGCTGCCTGCTGAGCAAGGAGCCCGATGTGGGACTCGATCCCAGGACGCTGGGATCATGACCTGAGCCGAAGGCAGCTGCTTAACCAACCGAGCCACCCAGGCGTCCCGCTCGTCAATTAATTAAAAAACCAATCCCCATGCTGTGTTGGATGTGATGTGCTCAAATGAGCCAAGGGACTGACTCACTTCTCATCTGGGGAGAAAGAGACATGGACAAAGCCAGACTGCTTAGGTGTCCATAATGTCACCAGTGTTGGTGAGTCACTTTTATTTTGTAATATTTAAATAAAAATGGCCTTGGACTCCACCCTTCTCCAAAATTCTGTTTTGCCTAGTACTCTTCTTTGGCTTTAAATTTCAGCACCTGCTGAATTCTCTCCCATCACTTCACCCAAGGTCCTGTCACCCATACGAACTGGCCTTCGTGGGCATCCTATGCCCCACTCTGGGCCTCACCTTGCCTATGTCACTCCCCAGAGTCCCTCTGCCTGGCTTCCCCTCTGTGTCTGGCAGAAAAACTTGACTCTCTCACTTTATCATGAGAAGTCCTTTCCCTGCCTCTATCTCTTTCCAGATCTTTCCTTATAAATCTGAAAGCCATTCTATTGACTGCTAACCAAGAGCCATCCAGGAGAGGATTCCAGATTTTAGCAGCACAAAGTAATCTTTTAATAGGATCAGATTCTCAGGCAGTTCCCTTCCCTATTAGCTTCTCTAAGGTATTGTACTTCATACTGTATATGTACAAGCTATATTAAGAAAGAAGAAAAATCTCAAATCCATAACCTAAACTTCTACCTTGAAAACTGCAAAAAGGACCAAACTAAACCAAAAGCAAGCAAAAGGAAAGAAATAATAAAGATTAGAGAAGAAATTAGGGAACTAGAGAATAGAAAAATAATAAACACATTCAATGGAACCAAAACCTGATTCTTTGGAAAGACCAACAAATATTTAGCCAAATCAACCAAGAAAATATTATTGGAGTCAGAAATATAAGAAGGGATTTCACTGCTAACCTTACAGAAATAAAAAAGAATGTAAAAGAGGGGCGCCTGGGTGGCTCAGTGGGTTAAAACTGCTGCCTTTGGCTCAGGTCATGATCCCAGGGTCATGGGATCGAGCCCCGCATCGGGCTCTCTGCTCTGTGGACAGCCTGCTTCCTCCTCTCTCTCTGCCTGCCTCTCTGCCTACTTGTGATCTCTGTCTATCAAATAAATAAATAAAATCTTTTAAAAAAAAAAAAAGAATGTAAAAGAATATTATGAACAGTTGTATGCCAATACATTAGATAACTTAGATGGAAGGCAGCTATGCTCACCACTATACCACCAACGCTAGATAACTTAGATGGAATGGCTAAATTCCTAGAATGACACAAACTACTGAAATTGACTAAAAAAATAGAAATTCTGAATAGAACTATAATAAGTGAAGAGGTTGAATTAGTAATCAATAAACTATCTACAACAGTCTTATATGGCATCACCATTGAATTCTACCAAGCATTTAGACTTTATACCGATTCTTTACAATTCCTCCAGAAAACTCTTCCAAACAGAGAACACTTCCAAACTTACATAGGTAGCCAGTATTACCCACATACCAAAACTAAAGACAGCACAAGAAAATGATTTAGACTATTATCTCTTATGAATATGGACACAAAATCCTCAATGAAATATCAACAAACCAAATCTAGCAACATATAAATTTAGTTATACACCATTAACCAAGTGGGGTTTGTCCCAGGAATGAAGATTGATTTAATATCTAAAAATCAATTAATATAATAGATAAAATTTGTAAAATAAAAAGCAAATGCTATATGATCATCTGAATAAATGCATTTGACAAAATCCAACATGCTTTCCTGATAAAAATAGGCAACAGATTAGGAATAGGAAGAGTTAGGAACTTCCTCAACCCAATTAAAATCCATCTACAAAAACCCTACAGCTAACATTGTGCTTAATGGTAAGAGACTGGATAATTTCCACCTAAGATCAAGAATAACACAAAGACATTCATTTTTGTCTCTCACCATTTCTACTCAACATTATATGGGTGATTCTGGCCAGGGCAATTAGACAAGAAAGAGAAAAAAGAAGATTCAGATTGGAAAGGACAAACAAAAGCACTTAATATGTGGTTACTTAGGGTTGGGTGTGGGGGGTAGGAAGATGATAGCTTAGAGGTACAGGTTTCTTTTTGAAGTCAAGTTTGTACATATCTGTGAATAAGCTAAAAGTCATTGTATTGTGCCCATTAAATGGGTGGATTGTATGGGATATGAATTATATCTCAATAAAGCTATTGCAAAAAAATAGTGACCAGAGAAATAAGAGAACTAGAAGAGAGGATAGAAGTGGAAAATTCAGAGAGGGTAATCAACATTAACTCACTAGCATCAAAGTCAATAATAAAAGAGTTCCTTGGACTTGGTGATCATCAGGACAACTGATGACCAGCTCTCAGAGAAAACTTGTCCTTCTATGTGGTCAAAGTCAGCTCCTCATCCTTTGCTCTCAATCACTTTCTTTTTTTCTTTTTCATTGATGTCATTCCAGAAATCTGTCTTCTACATCTTGTATCTTTGACCACATCATTCATAATTTTCATTCTTTTTTTTCTTTCATTTAACAAATACAATAGCACGTACCATGTGCTAGGCGCTCCTCTGGGCTCCAGGAGACCTCTGATAGTAGTTGTTGACAAAGACTATGTTATGGGCCATTGTTAACTGCAAGGGAGGCTGGGAAGTATTTTTATTTTCCAGCTTCAATGGTAGATGAAAGACAAAGGAGAAAAGAGCTCAAATTAATGTTAAATTAATCAACCTATTTTTCTTCCACACATTTACAAATAAAACTTTAAAGCAAATTTGAATACAGGTCTGATAGCAAGAATTATTTTCATGGCTCTTAGAGAACCCAGATACCCTCCGGGGTTCTCCACCATTTGCTTCATCGTTCAGGCCAAAAAATTTGGAGCCACACTTAACTTCTGTCTTTTTACTCACACCCTGAATCCAGTTCACGAGCTGGCCCATGAAGCAAGATCTTCAAAATATATCTCTTCATCTTCACTCCTACCCCCTACTCCACGCACCCACCACCTCTCATCTGGCCCTGTTACAACAGCCTCTATCCTGAGCTCCCTGCTTTCACTCGTGCTTCCCACCGTCTATTCTTCACAGCACAGCCAGACTGATCCTCTCAAAACGGATATGATCATGCTAATCCCTTCTGGAACTGGCTCAAACAGCTTCTCCCTGCACTCAAAAATAAACCTGGTGAAGAAAGGATGATCTTTCCGATAAGCAGTGCTGGGTCAAATGGCTAGCCATATGCGTGAAACTGAAGCTCGATCCCTACCTCACTTTACACAAGGAAATGAAATCCAGATGGACCATAGACCTAAATGTGAAAGATAAAATTATAAAGTTGCAAAACAAAAAGCCTAACGAAGATCTGTATTAGCTTTGACTAGGAAAAGATTTCTTTTTTTTTTTTTTAAGATTTTTTTAATTTATTTATCTGACAGAGATCACAAGTAGGCAGAGAGGCAGGTAGAGAGAGAGGAAGGGAAGCAGGCTCCCTGCTGAGCAGACAGCCCGATGCGGGGCTCGATCCCAGGACCCTGGGACCATGACCTGAACTGAAGGCTGAGGTTTAACCCACTGAGCCACCCAGGCGCCCCTAGGAAAAGATTTCTTAAGGAAAACACAAAAAACACAAATAATAAAAGAGCTACATTAAAATTAAGAACTTTCCCCCCCTAAAAGACACCATTAAGAGGATAAAAAAACAAACCACAGAGTGGGAGAAGATAATTGTACTATAAACACCCAACTAAGGATTTGTGTCCCAAATATATAAAGAACTATAAAAAAGACAGACAATTAACAGGAAAAAAAAAAAAAAACAGGCAAAAGATTTGAATAGTTACCTCTCAAAATAAGATATCCTAATGGCCCCCAAATGTATGAAAATGAAAATGTGCTTAAATTCGTGAGTTATTGGGAAAATGCAAATTAAAATGACAACGACACACCACTATATACACAACAGAATGACTAAAACAAACAAACAAAAAGACAAGCTATCCCAAGCATTGGCAAGAATATGAAGCAACTGGAACTCCCGTCAAAGGCTGGTGGGAGTAAAACATGAGGAAACACTTCGTGAAATTGATACTGTTTACAAGTTAAACACACATTTATCCCTGAGCTGGCAATTCCACCCCTAGGCTTATTCCAACAGAAACACATACATATACACCAAAGTCACATGAATGAATGCTCCTAACAGCTGTATTTGAAATAGCCAAAAGCTGGAAACCACCCAAATGGACAGGTTAATAAACTCTGGGACATTCATCCAGTAGAGTATGATACAGCAATGAGAATGAACAATGACCATGTCCAACATGAAAGAATCCCATAAGCACAATGGTGAAGGAATGAAACCAGACATAAAAGAATACATACTGTGTGATTTCATTTATATGAAGTTCAAAATCCGTCTGTGATTCTGAAAGCCAGATGGTGGTTCTCTGTGGGAAGAGAAGGGTGGCTGGGAGGCGGCACGACGATGGGGAGCTGCTCAAATTCTGTTTCTTAACCATGAGTGCTGGTTACACAGGTATATTCGGTCTTTACACTTGGGATTTGTGCATGTTTCTCTGTGTTTGTTATCCTTCAGTTAATAGTTTTCCTTTTTTTACAATCCCATATGCTAAAAAAAAAAAAAAGTCAAACTGCAAAAATCCAAATAAAACAGCATACAATTTACATTCAAAAGCATCGTCCAAGCCTTGCACGGTTTCACCTGGCTTCTTGGTCTTCCTTCACCTCCTGCAGTTCCCCCCTTGCTCACCAAGTCCAGTCTCTGTCTTCTACCCATTGCTCAGACACCCAAGACAATCTCCCACCTCAGGCCTCTGCACCTGCTCCCTCTGTCCTGCATCTTCTCCCTGCAAGCTAACACATGCTCACTCCCTGATTTATTCAGAATTCTTCCCAGTTGCCATCTCTTCAGAAAGGCCTTTCTGATCACTCATCTGAAACAGAGAGACACACATCGTCTCTGTGGTTACCTGCTTTATCTTTCTTCCCAAGGCTGTTGTTGTGTTATTTTCCTGCCCTTGCTATAATGTGACCTCCATGAGGGCAGGAACCTTTTCTGAGTTATTCACTGTTGTATCACCAGCCTAGAATAGGGCTTTGTTGAAGAAATGAATGAGGGAAATCCAAGCATGAGGATAGTTTCTCACTTTGCATCTTCTCCTGTGCCTAGCATAACTCTTAGCCCACAGCAGATGCTCAATAAACATTTAATTGCTTTGGAGTTGAATTAAGAAATTACCTTGCCAACCAACCCTTCTGTGGAGGACCACAAGGCCTTTTGCGAACAGTGTCTGTACGCTACCGTTGCCATGCTGTGCTCTGAAAAACAATCTTATGATTTGCATTTTCACCATAGATCCCATTCTCACTTAAAAGACACAAAACGAACCATGAAAAGACAGATCAATGCAATGACTCAACATGGCTGAAACCTAAGGGAGTAAGCAAGCAATGCTGTTGTCGGGTTGAGAGCTTCCCACAGAGATGAATCTTGAGTGGCTGGGAGTGAGAACATGCTAGAACACCTATTTGCCAGATAACAAAGGCTCGCTCGCCGTAGGCGCTATCGTAACTGTTGGAGCCTTCAGGAGAAGTGACAGAAAGCCAGTTTTTCTCAGAAGCCCCCCCTGATTCACTGCTTTTCTTTGTGTCCCACATCACTGGGTGTCAATCAGACTCAGTGGAGCTTGTGGAAAGATGGCAACAAGAGTGACAAAGCCGAAGCCACCATTGTGAGCGGAGCATTCAGAATGCAATCGGAGGCTGGCAATGACCTCCTCACCTCGGGCCCTCCAGAGAGCAGGTGCTGGAGGTGGTTCCCAGCTTCTCCTGGCTCCCCTGGTACCTGGCAGGCCTAGATAGTCCTTGCTCATGGGAAAACCAGAGCAGACCTGTGTCTCTACCCCTTCCTCCATCACAGCATTAGGAACATGCGGGGAAGGAGCCCCCTGTCCTGCCACTCCTTCCTCCCCCCGCAGCACCCTCCTCTCCTCAGGAACTCAGTGCTCCCCCACACCCACCCTTCTAAACCTGCTCAATGGAAATGATCCCACACTCATTCACATGAAGGTGCACAAACGGATAACTGCTTAGACGGTTTCAACTGATGGTATGTCAGTGCAGACTTTTGGGGGACCTAACTGAACTCATTGTTTACTCTCTGAAACTCTTCTATCTTGTTGACCTGCTTTCACTGTAGTCCTTTCCTTCTTCTCCTTCAAACTCAACCCTTTGTTGCTTCTCACTGCTCTCACCTGGGACATGGAAAATGGCTGGCCCGTCTGAGCGCACATTGTGGAAAGCCCAGTACCATGCAGCCACCTTCCAGAAGCCGCTGGTGTTTAGTTCATCCTTTGCCTGACGTACAGTAGAAGCTTGGTAGATGTGAGCTGGGGATGCTAAAGGCCCTTGGGGCCAATGCCCTTCTTCCCACTTTGAGTGACCACAGTGTGCCAGTCCTCCCTAAGCCGTGACAGAAAAAAATTGTTTACCACTTCCCTCATTTCAGAACTCTCTGAAAGAGCTCCTCTCAGACAAACAGAGGTAAATCCATGCTTCCGTCCAGCTTTTAAGACAAACACCTCCCCACTCCTGCCATAGTTTGGGCTCGTTACCTACCCTGTTTTCTCCCCATGGATCATACAGGTGAAAGGTCTAGGGAAGGGAGAGGGGAGATGAAAAATTCAGAAATATTTCTATTTTTCTTGGAGTTTTTAAATTTGAAAAAACATGAAATTTTTAGAATAAATAAAACAGAGTAAAGCATTCTTCTTTATGGAGTAAAAGATTATCATTCATCTTTTCATGTCCTTTCACTGATCCTTACGGAGAAAACCTTCACATAAAATTAATAGCAGATACTGCATCTGAATTAGAGTTTTGCCAAACATCCTTTACCAAATTGCCCCCGGGAAAGCAACTGTTTAAGGATTTAAATGTTTTTGTTGTTTTTTTTTTCTTACATAGACCAAGTGAAATAAGAATATGAATTTATTAAGAAAGAAAAATAAATTGGTTAGCCGTTTTCAGAAAGGCTTTAAGGTCTGTGAGGAAGTGTGAACCACTCTCTATAGAGACTTTAGGGAAGAAAGGGATAATTTCTGGATGGGAATCATCAGGGAAGTCTCCGCCTCACACCTGAGTCTGAGCCCCACCGATTTCCACGGGCAGAGCTGGACAAAGCCTGGAAGGCAGGAGACACACCAGGAGCAAAGATGGCCTAGTGAGAAACCACAGCACGAATCTGGGGCCCGAAGTTCTTCCAGGCAGGTCCTTGGGGACTAAGTTGGTGCGAAATGCTGGCGGATGACAAAGCCGGGAAGGGACACCGCTTGGCCAAGCCCGCAGATTTGCTATGACTGATAGCACATCAGCCCTAAGGCAGCGTGGACTACAGACACACTGCTGCTTGCTGACAAGGAGACTAGGACAATGCTGACTGTAAGATGCATCCGGATTTCATAGATGCTCAAATACCTCCCCCCAAAACATGTCTTTAGAATTGATGAAATATAGCAGTAAGCGAGGAGATGATATGATGAATGAAGCACAAAACGCAATCTCAGTGACATGAGTGGGACTGCCTTAGGACAGGGCTTTACGCTGATGTTGCAGGCTTGAGCGAGGCTCTCAATGCCTCCAGCAGGATGGCTGTGCATTTGACCCCTCCTTGGTCTCCCCACCCCAGCCTGGATGGTGGCTCACAAACACCCCTGCAGAGGGGACAGAGGGTCCCAAGGAAGCATCTCTACTGTTTTCTCAGAGCAGACAGCCAGACCGTGGATGCCCTGACAGAAAGCAGTGGGTGTTCAGTTTCCTTGTTCCACGGTCCACAGTTTATGGAAATTGATGTGGGCAAAGGGATGTTTTTTAATGATGTGCTTCCTAAGGGAACGGGGAGCTTTTTACTCATTTGCATCCTTATGATAAAAAAAAACCTTCGAGTTTCGGCTTTGAAGCCCAGAGATATTCGATAATCATCAGTAGACAGAAAGGGGGAGCTGTGGACCTTAATTTCCAATGAGAAAACATCCCTCCAGAGCCACCCCTTAATGCCAACACAGGCATGCACTCATACACTCACACACACATGCATACACACACACACACTCACACGGGGAGATGCTGAGACACTTGTAAGAGAAAAAATAGATATTATTTTTGATCCTGAGATATTGGCTGTCACAAGATTTCCAGCCATAATCTAGAAACGGTTGGCTTTCCATTTACTTGATGCAAGTTTCTGCTAGCTACACATTTGTCTACAGTGGTATTAGAAGGAGCAAACCAAGGACTTACATGCATATTTTATTAGTAGATAATTATGTTCCTTATAATTGGTTTCTAAATCAGACCATTTCACACAATTATGGTGTTTTCTTTGCCTGTTCCGTCAATTGAAAAGAGAATAAGGAAGTTCTTTATTATCGAAAAGCTATATTCTTAACCTCTATCATGGAGTGAAGGAAATAAACTAAAATAAAAATACAGGTATTTTGCATATGTAGAATATCCCCAATTAAAATGCATCATAGATTCAAAAGGAAGAAGAAAAAAGACTAACGAGACATGTTTCTAAATATAACAGGAGAGACAAAATACCAAAAGGGGATTTGATGGTGGGGGTAGATTTTAAAAATCAACAATGAAGTCATGCTGTTTAAATGCCAAAATCATTTTTCACCCAAATGAAAAAAAAAAAAAAAAACCAAAAACCTGGGTCATAATGAAGGCCACAAAATAACTGCTAACAAAAGAGCTCCATGAGCCTTGTACTCAGATAAATCTAAGTTTATTCCTTCATTGAGTCAACAGACATTTCCTGAGTGCTGTGTGGGTAGGAAGGACACAAGACTGAGGAAAAGAGGTTTATTGCTGCTGGAGCTTAGCGCTGACCCTTGGGTGCTGTTCTGGGCTGTTCTGGGCTGACATGTTCTCTCTCTATCCCCCTTCTCTCCCCCTACCTCTCTCTTACCCTCTTTCTCACTCTCTCTTACTCTCTCTCTTTCTCTCACCCTCTCTCTCTCTCATTTGCCCTCTCCCCCCAACACACATATGCACACATACACACACACTTGGTGAGGCTTAATGCTGGTGGGGAGCAGTGAATGATGCAGGGTGGGTTCTCAGCCAGACTGGGTAAGGCAGTAGCTAAAAACACAGACTCTGCAAAGCCCACCTCTGCTAACTAACTTTGGGCAATTAACTAACTCTCTGTGCTTCAGTTTTCCCATCTGCAAAATGGTGATAATACAAGCACACCTACCTCATAAGGATGTTGTAAGGATTCCATAAATTAATACATGTAGAGTAGTTAAAACAGTGCAGGAGTGAATGAATGAATGAGCAAATAAGGCAGGAGGACACTTTTGGAGGTGATGGATATGTTTATAGCATTGATTATAATAATTGTTGGATGGGTGTATACCTTTAAAGATCTTATTTATTTGTCAGAGAGAGAACATGCACACAAGCAGGGGGAGAGGCAGGGGGAGAAGCAGGCTCCACGCTGAGCAGGGAGCCCCCCTGATGTGGGGCTCAGTCCCAGGACCCTGGGCTCAGGACCTCAGTGGAAGACAGACGTTTACCTGACTGAGCCACCCAGTGTCCCACATGGGTATACACCTATCTCCAAACTCATCAAGTCATGTATGTTAATTACATACAGATTTTGCTCATCAATCGCTATCTCAACAAAGTGATTTTTAATAGTGCTGGGCATGGTGAGGGCATTATCACAAGTGTTGGCCATTATTATCATCCTCAACCTCTTTACAGCGTTCCTCCAGGGTAAAAATGCTGTCATCCAGCTTCCTAGCAACCCCATGGCCCAGCCTTGGTCCGTAGCAGTTGCTACGTGTGATTCCTGGCATGTGATCCCCTTCCTGTCACTCCAGCCCCACAGCAGCGAGGGGCTCTGCTGCCGGAACCTCATAATTCCCAGGTCCTCATTTGGAGGAGGACAACCTTGTTCATGGGCAAAAGTTTCTTAATTTATAATTTACTCTGATATACTTTTCCTATACTGTTGGTATCTCTCTACTTCTTGTCCACACACTAGAGACTAGGAGGAGGTGGAGTCTGCTTCCTTCTGAAATTTGGTATTTAGATTTTATAAGCTAAATAAATGAAGTGTCATCACTTTCCAGACAGGTTTGAGAACCGCCGCTTCCAGATGTGGTGATGGGTATTAATGGTGTGGTTCCCACGAGCGTGCAGTGAGGCAGGGGGACGGAAAGGGCCAGAGGAGTGAGGATTGACTCTGGGACTCTGAAACAGGTACCTCTGAGGCTTGCTGGAGGAAGTGAGTGAAATTTTGGCAAGCAATGGGGCAAGTATTTGGAGTGAGGTGATCACCAGAGTAGGCTCCTTTCACCAGAGCACATCCCTGCCCTAATCTGACCAACCTGATGGGGAGGCAGAGTCGGTATCTGTGGTCAGAGATGGAGAGACCAAGCAGACAAGTGGGACAAGGGAGCAGCAGAGATGCTGGGCAGGGACAGAAGGGGCCAGAGGTTCTCATACCGACTTCCAAATGCCTTTTCCATCTAGGACAGCTGCCACTGCTCAGAAAGTGCCACCAATGCTGAGCGTCCCTAACTCACATAGTGGCTGAGGGTGTGGGGCAGGGAGTCTGCAGCTTGAGAATGGGAGAGGACAGCCTGCCGGTGTTCAGGGCACCCTTAGAAGCTCCACGGGCAGTCTGTCTCGGGTTTTCAGGGCTTGCACCCGCCATCCATGAGGACCCACAGAGAAGACAGCAGGAGCCCCTAATGAAAGAATGAACAGGTCGGGGCGCCTGGGTGGCTCAGTGGGTTAAAGCCTCTGCCTTCAGCTCAGGTCATGATCTCAGGGTCCTGGGATCGAGTCCCGCATCGGGCTCTCTGCTCAGTGGGGAGCTTGCTTCCCCCGCCTCCTCTGCCTACTTGTGATCTCTGTCAAATAAATAAATAAAATCTTTAAAAAAAAAAAAAAAGAATGAACAAGTGAAGAATGAAGGTGGCAACTTCATGCCATTTTTCTCGCAGAATCCAATCTTCAGATTGTTCGAAGAGAAAGTTTAAAGCAAGAGAGAGAATAAAGGAGCTCATAGGAAACGCACACAAACCACACATTGAAGGCTCACTTCCGAGAGTTCCCGTGCTCAGGACACCTAAAGGACTTTCACAAGATCTGGCATTGACTTGGGGCATTCACTTCACTCTCCACCTTGACAGAGGCACTCTCGGCCACCCCCTGCCACCAACAATCCATTACCCCTTTAGATCCCACACAGCTGGCTGCCATCCACAACCCCACAGTTGCCACACCGTGGGTGCCTTCACTTGACCCAGCACAGGCCCTCTTTACCAGCACTTTCCTACCTCCGACCTCCTCTTGACCCATTATATGCCCACCTTTATTCATTTCTCAGCTCCTGTTCTAAACAAGAATGATATTCATACTCTTATTTTTAAAAAATCCACACCAAAGTTTTGTACACCCAGATGGGTCCTATCCATCACAGCCCTTTCAAGATTATACCCTTGTTCCAATGATGCTGCATTGGCCTAAGGCAATGTTGGCTCTCCCCTGTGGATTTACCTTCAATCATTTACTATCCATGAAAGAACACTTGTCTGGTCATGTTGCATTGGAGACACACTCATCCCAGTTTAATGCACAAAGCACCAGGCTTGGAATCACATGGCTTGTTGTCTTCCATCCACACTCCCTCTTGACTTTGTAAGTTCAGATTTAAACTCACAAGACTTCTGTGTCTTCATTTCTAAATGGGAATAGAAATACCTGCTCCATTTGGTAGGGTTTTATGAGGATCAAATAAGGGACTACAGAAGAAAGCACATTCAATGCCACAGAGCAGAACAGTAGGTTTTGAGAATATTTTTCTCTCCTAATGTCCCACTTTACTCCCTGGGGGGTCTTCCCAACTGTCCTCTGCTCTCCAGAGAAAACATCTGTTCACTCATTCAAGAAAGATTTGTTGCATCCCCACTATGTGCTGGGAACACAAGACAAATAGCATTAACTGTCTGTCCACAAGGAGCCCGTGGCCGAGAGAATGCAGCAGATACAATTGTAAATGGATGGAAGAGTAACAGAGTAAATGGAGACAAGCCATAAGCAAGGCATCGTGGTGGGCTAGGAGGTGACTGGCTGTGCAAATGTGTAGATGGGGCAGCAAGTCAGTGAAGATTTTTCAAAGAATACAGATGATAGCTGAACTGAACTCATCTACTCATTCAGTATTTACTGAGCTCCAACTGTGTCGGACTGTGCGAGGCGGTGGACACAGAGTAGAAAAGAAGGTGAGGGTTGCCTGGGGGGCTCAGTCATTAAGCATCTGGCTTCAGCTCAGGTCATGATCCCGGGGTCCTGGGATCGAGCCCTGGGTCGGGCTCCCTGCTCGGCGGGAGGCCTGCTTTTCTCTCTCCCACTCCCCCTGCTTGTGTTCCCTCTCTCGCTGTGTTTCTCTCTGTCAAATAAACAAATAAAATTAAAAAAAAAAAAAAAGAAGAAAAGAAAAAGGTAGACCAGATGCTTGGCCTCTTGAGCATAGAGTAAACAGGTAAAGAAAAAGCTCAGCAAATTCCTAACTGTGACAAGAAGCTAAGATGGAAATTTACAAAAGATGTGACAGACAATGACTGTTACTGTGGGGTGGAGGGCCACCTTAAACATGGTGGCCAAGAATCACCTTGGTCAAGGTTACATCTGAACTGATATATGAAGGATGGGAAAGAGCCAGGCACAGGAGAGCTGCAGCCCTAGGGGGGAGAGAACTCCAAGAAAAGAGAATGGAGGTGAAAAGACCCTGAGGCAGAATAAGCTTGGTTGCTCTAGAACACAAATGAGTCTGTCTAGAACTAGGGCCCGAGGGCAGAGAGATAGAAAATGAGAGCTGAGTGGAAGAAAAGGGCCAGTTTGTGTAGAGCTGTGGGGCTACAGCAGGAATTTGGGTTTTATTCCAAGTGCAGTGGAAACCACTGAGGAATCAGGGTCCGGTTGGAAGTGACATAATCAGATTTGCATTTTTTTTTAAATATTAGTTTCTGTGGAAATGATTATTAGAGCAGCGAAACCTGTTACAAGGCTATGGTCATGCCTGCTTTGGCAGCACATGAACTAAAACGAGAACAATACAGAGATTAGCATGGCCCCTGTGCAAAAGTGATAGACAAATTCATAAATCATTTCATACTTTTAAACAAAAGGCCCAGGTCAAACCACGGAGGAAACTGATCCAGGAAATCTCAGAAAGCAAGTCACCAAATTTTGTAAACTCTGCAAAAATGACAGAAGTGGGCATTCTTTGAATTAGAGAAATATTTTT
>ML109635.1:53660-66261 GCA_003697995.1 Taxidea taxus jeffersonii | reverse complement strand
TGCGAAATCAAGGCACAGAGAGGTAAAGTGACTTGTCTAAGGTCACACAGCTGGTAAGTGCCAGAGTTGGGATTTGAAGCAGGCCACAATCAGTCTTGTGACGTGTGGGCTCTCGGGACTGGTCAGCAGGCTCTGCCTGGCACTGAGGAGGGAGCTTGCAGGGGTGAATGAGGGGAGTCCGCTGAGGGTCATGATGTGAGGGTGGGTGTGGTGCCTAGGGAGAGGGTGCAGGGTCTCCCAGCTGTGCCCACTCTTCCTGTCCACGGATTTGTGGATCCCATGCACCAGGCCTCTCCCTCTGTGCTCCTGACTGAGGACAAGATGCTGCTCTGTGGGGGCTGATGGGGCAGGGAGGGCCTGGTCTGCTGCCACAAGCCACCACCTTCTCTTGGAGTTTTCTCTGGGGGAGGCTGTGCAGGTTTCGGGACTAATTGGGCAGATTCTGAACAGTTTTCAGGGGTTTTGAAATGCAGGTGTGTGTGTGCACGCATGCATTAGTGTGTGCACGAGGAGGCCAGTGTGGACCAGGGGCTGGGGAGCCTACCCCTGACTCTAAGCGGCTGCTTAGAGAAATGTCTGGAATTAAGCACTCCCCAGGTCCCCTGCCTGCCATCCCCAAGGAGGACATCTTAATGGGGCCTCGGAGGGGAGGGTGGGAGGGTCAGAAGCTGCGAATGAATGAAAGGTAAATATTTGCAGACCCGGCTTTCCTGAATACTTAATGTTCGGATCTGCTTTAACAACTTGTGGAGGAGAGCCAGACCTGTTGGATTGGACCCCGGCAGGAATTCACAGCCACAGGGAACAGCCACCATGCCTCCCTGCGGGAAGTCACCGGGGTGGGAGGGTGAAAGTCCGGGAGCTTCCAGGGGGGATAGCGGGTTGTGTGGCCTCCTGCCTGTGGAATCAGATCGCCAGCCTTTGCCTTGCTCTGCGACATCCCACTCTCTGAACTTACTTGTTAATTTATTTACCACCTAGTTTGTCCCTGCCTCCTTCCTGTGTGCACACCACCAGAAAAAGTGGACAATAGTCTCTCTGGTTTCCGCTGGATCAGGCGCTTAGGAGCTCAGGGGCTCAATAAGTTGTGTTACTAACTCTTCATAGTAATTACATTGTTACCCACGAAGCAGAGGCGGACTGGGCTTCCTATGTCTGTTCCTGGGCCTGGCTGTGGGTGCTCTCATTTGACCTTAAATGCCCTCCATAAGAAATCGACCAGGTTGAAATTAACTCCATAATTTACTAACTGTGGGTCACTTCCCCTCCTGCAGCCTCTATTTTCCTGGCTGGAAAATGGGCTGGCACCCATCCTCACAGTTTTCTTTTGAGGATTACATGAGATGATGCAGTGAAGTTTCAGTTACAAAACTGGGGCTCCCCCTCTCCCTACCCACACCCCTGTCAGAAACCTCCCTCTGAACGGCACAAGGAAGGCACTCCCTGCCTGAGGAAGGAGCCCAGCACACACCGTAAGCTGGCGGCCCTTGGAGAGTCCTGCCGGAAGATGTGCTTTGCCTGGTCCCTATGGTGGTTTAAAAATGTTTAAATTTTGGCTGAGTTTTAAGAATCAGAATCACGTTAAAACGCCAAGGTTTTTGCTTCTCATGAGAAAGAGGAGGGTCTGGCTGCACTGGGCTCCCGCTCTCACATGGTGTCGGTGGGCTGGAGCGAGCAGCAGCATCCTCCCTGGGAGGCCCCCAGGCTCGCCCATCACCTGCCCTGCCGCGGGCCCTGGGGTCTATGGAGCACAGCAAGGTAACATTGCGGGGTCTCCTGGAGGTGACAGCAGGCTGAGGGCCCAGGCCCAGCCCAGGGCAGCTGGAGGATAAAAGAGCTTTCAGAGATGAGACCCTTGAGCCAAGTTTTCAGAGGCACGTGCAGCGTTCGCCAGCCAGATGGGCAGCGGGTGAGAGAAGGCGTTCTTAGGCACAAGCAGCAGCACGGGCAAAGGCCCAGAGCGGGAGCACGCAAGTGGATTTAGGAAACTCTGAGCAGTTTGGTGTGATTTATGAGTGGGAGTTGGACCTGAGTCTGATCTCTCTCATCCTCCCACAGCACTGGGGTGGGAGCAGGCGGCCCCAGAGAACTTAAAAATTACCGGCTTGAGACCCATGGAGTAAGAACCCTCCCCAGGCCTCCTTCCTGGGTCACACACAGCTTTCACTGGGCCTTGAGGCAGGCGTGGAGGAGCCAGACCCCAAGAGGGGGGAGATAGGCACAGACTTGAATGATTCCTACCCCACTGAGGGCCTGACACCCCCTCTTTGCCCATCTCCCTGCCTGGTAGGGTGGGGAGGCGGGTCTCTGCTATCTGCTGTCTTATCCATTGTAGGGACACTCTTGGAAGGGCCTGTCTTCACTATGTCCCTCTCTCTCACAGCACAACCTGCTGCCCCAAACAGCTCCAGGGGGCCTGACCCTCTGTGCACACATACCCCTTCCTCAGCCCCACTGGCCGCTCCTCCCCTCCCCTTCTTCTGTTAAATGGCGATGCTCCCAGGGCTCTTTCTGGGCCCTCCTCTGTCCTCATTTGACACAAGCCTCAGTGGCCACATGTGTGCCAGGATTCCCACATTCTTAGTCCACCGAAGATCGCCCGACTCTGTAGACATCTGTCTCTTTGTTGCTTCTACTTTGGATTCTCAAAAGCACCAAAACCTGGCATGGCCGGGACTGACTCATGATGGTCTCCTCCAAACCCAGGCCTATCGCCATGTCTCTCTGCCCGCTGTGGTCCTGCGCTTGCGAGCCACACCCCTGTGAGCCTTACATGGTTTTCCCGCATCTGGCCTTACCCCTCCCATCTGCGTCCCTTCCCCAGTGGGATGCCCCTTCCCTGTGCTACTAAGTTCAGGACACCTCTGCCCCCAGTTTTGTGCCTAAAACACCACAGCGATTTCTGCTCACTGTCACATATGCGGCCCAGCCGCCCGCTAGCCTCACCAAGACCCTGGTCCCCTTTCCTGCACACAGCACCCCCCTGGGCCCTCACAGTTCCCTAGTGGGTGGTTCTGCCCGCGGGTAGCCACCGGGCCACTGTCCTCTCTGCCTGGAGAGCCCCCCGCTCTGCCTTGCCGACGTTCATCCTTCAGGTGTGCCTCCAGCTTTGACCCTGAGCGAGACAGACCCCTCTCTGACCTGTAACAGCCCCGTGAACCGTCCCCCACCTCGCTCAGCTCTAACCTTGTAGTTCCTCAGCAAGGTCCCATGGGACAGGGACCCACGTCTGCTGCCCTATTTCCTTCCCCACCAGGGGGATGGATGGAGACAGTGATGAAGAGCAGAGCAGAATCACTGGCCAGTCGGATAGGCCAAGTGACCTTTGCTGTCTGGGAGCTGTCCATGATCTTGCTTGTGTGACCAGTTCCCCAAGCCAAGCTCAACAGCACCACGCCTCAGGTGTGCCCATCTCCTCGTAGGCCAAGGAAGGAGCTTTGTAGATAAACCAAGTCTTGAGGCTTTCATGCATCGTAGGAGCCCCACAGAGGCCATGAAAGGTGGGGGGGGGGTCCCACATGTGCTAATGATTATTTGTTTTTCTAAATCACAATTTCTCACTCGTGCAGTTCTGAAAATAATCTCGAGGTGCTCATATCTGGAGATCTCGGTTAAAAACCCAGTACTGGAGGGACGCCTGGGTGGCTCAGTTGGTTAAGCGGCTGCCTTCAGCTCGGGTCATGATCCCAGCGTCCTGGGATCGAGTCCCACATCGGGCTCCTTGCTCGGCAGGAAGCCTGCTTCTCCCTCTGCCTCCGCTCTGTCTGCCTGTGCTCGCGCTCTCTCTCTAACTAATAAATAAATAAAATCTTTTAAAAAATTAAAAAAAGAAAACCCAGTACTGGAGAGTTGGGAGAGAAAAGTCAAGTGCATGGAACAGTCAGCAAGGGCATTGACAGCGTGGATGTTTATTTTCTCTGTTATTTTCCCCACGTGTTTCGTATCATGGGAAGAGCAAAAAAACCCAAAACAAAACAAAACAAAAAAAAAACCTTTTTAAAAAATCCATTTATCTCCCCCTTTCTTGGAATGACACATTTGATATGATGTCATGGAATCTTTATTTCCTACTTACGGTCATTGATTTGCCAGCATTTCTCTTAATTCCAGCCTGAATTCCACGGCAAGTAGAATTTTGTCCTTTCAAAATCAAAGGACAAAACGTGTCGCCCGTCTGTTTCCGCTTTCACGGCCTGAATATTACTTCTCAGCGGCGCTGACCCTTCCTTGCCCTTCGTGGGGGTCCTTTGAAATTTCTGTGTACTCTGGAGAGGAATGTGGCAGCACCCGGAAATGAGAGGTGGCCCCGTGAAGACTGCGGGACCCTTGGCCAGCCGACAGGGCCTGAAGGAAGAGCCAGAAACACAGATGGACCCTTGAGTGGAAAGCAGTCAGAAGGAAGCAGGAGAACATCTGGAAGGAATGAACTTCTGAACTCCCAGCTGGAAGGGACGGGGAAGCAGGAGGGAGTTGGCGAGGGGGCCTCTGGGCACCCTCCAGCCCCACTGTCATTGTGGCCAGCCCTTAGAGGTTGCCCCTGTGTAGCTGGGACCCTGGGGAGGCCACTGGAGGCCTGGGTCCACTGGGTCACAGCCTAGGACACCGAGGGCTACTGGGCCGAAGCTTAGCAGAGCCCCACGTGCGCCTAAAGCTGATGGTCCAGCGCCTGGCTCTTCTGTGATCCCGGGGCCAACAGTTCCTTATCTGGGAACCTCTGAGAACGCAGTCTCAGGCCCCGCCCCAGACCTGCTGAACCAGACTAGCCGCTCCGTGACTGGTGGGCAAGGTCAGGCTCAGGAAACTGCAGGCTGGACGGTGGCGAGCAGGTGCTTAGAAGGTGGGCGTGGCCAGCGGCTGAAGGAAGGGCCCCCACCTCCCAGCCAGCACCAACCAGCAACAGTCTGCACACATCCATAGTGACCTGAGGACAGGAGCTGGTAGGAGTTTCAAAGATTTCTCAGCTGAGATGGCTGGGACACCCAAGCTTGCCGTCCTATGTGGGTTTTTTCCCATTTCGTTTTCTAGTTACTCATTTTTATTGTATTGTATTGTATTTTTTAAAAAGATTTTATTTATTTATTTGACAGACAGAGATCACAAGTAGGCAGAGAGACAGACAGAGAGAGAGGGGGAAGCAGGCTCCCTGCTGAGCAGAGAGCCTGATGTGGGGCTCGATCCTAGGACCCTGGGATCACGACCTGAGCCGAAGGCAGAGGCTTAACCCACTGAGCGACCCAGGCGCCCCTGTATTTTATTTATTTATTTTATTTATTTGACAGACGGAGATCACAAGTAGGCAGAGAGGGAGGCAAAGAGAGAGGAGGAAGCAGGCTCCCTGCTTTAACCCACTGAGCCACCCAGGTGCCCCTGTATTTTATTTTTCAAAAAATGGTCCAAGGTAGATTGGAAATTAAGGAGGGGGACACCTAGTCCTTTGTCAGACAGATGGAGACGCATGCACGGGCTGTGGACTGCCAGTTCCTACCGGGAAGTGGCTGGAGGCTTGGGAAACAAGCCAGCCTGGGGACGGGGAGAGAGGGGCTGGCTTTGAGGATAGTACTGACAAGACCGCAGGGGACAGAGAATGTTCTGGAAGGGCTGTGCTGGTGAGGCACTGGGGCTGCTGTCCCAGCAGAGAGAAGACCCAGCAGAACCCCTGTGTGTGGTGACCTGACCTGCTGTGGCCACGTTTGGCCCAGGAATTAGGCGGCCAGGTACTGGGGGTCCTCCTGAGAAGACGGGGCGGTGCTCTGGTCCCCCTGCAAACCATCAGAGCCTCTCCGCCTCCGTCACTCCCCGGCATCCATCTCTTCGCTCAGAAGACAGCCAGTACCCAGCCACAGCCCAATTCTGGAAGCCGTGGGTCCCTGGGGCGGTGGCTGTGTGACCGTGCAGTCACCCCCCTGCACAGCTGTTGGCACATCTGCCTGCAGTTCTCAGAGCTGGAATTGGATGGTCCCCGCTTCCCTCTGGGACCTCACAACGCAGGCTGGGGGGAGCCGGGGCGGGTGGGACTGAGAGTCCCTGGCCACCCAGTGGTCTGTGGGGCACAGTGGGGACACCCTGGAGATGCGGGCGCTGATAAGCTGGAATTGTCTACCCCTCGGCCCCACAGTCAGTGGCGTCACACGGCTGCCTTTCTGTCCGCCACGCTGGGAGCGCGCACGGACACCACAAAGCCGGGCTCTTGCCTCCTGTTCGAGAGCTGGCCGTTAACCTTTACCGGCACCTCACTGGATGTGGGCAAGTCCCAGGGCCACATCAGCCTCAGTTTTCCTACTGTAAAATGGGGATGATGGTTAATGGTGGTGGCGGCGGTGACTTTGGCTGGGACATAGATCTGAGTGGGTGCCAACAGACCCCAAATAATGAGGATTTAGTGTGCGAGTGTATTTTGTTCTTACTTGAAAGGCTGGGCAGGTACTGCGGTTCCTGTCGCCTTCACCCGGGGCTCCTCCCCGTCGCTAGGCACCAGCCTAGCTTCTGCTCTGACTCTCCTTGTCCCCAGTTTGTGAAGACTCTGTCTCTTCTGGGACGGAAGGCTGCATATGTCTCCCTGTGGGCGCTCTCTGCCCTCAATCTGCTTCTTCCCAAACACCCCTTTCCAGAGGCGGCCCATGGCTCAGGTCTAACTGATGGAGTGGAAGGAGAGAGGGTGTGGCTTTGGTGGGGGGACTCCGGGGTGGGGGTTGGTGAGCATGTTAAAATACCGGAACCATGAGAAGGAGTCACAGATGGACAGACCGTAAAGGTCCCCGGAGATGAGGTTGATGACGACCATAGTGATAGGGATGTGATGAGCACTCAGATGCACTCGGCTTCCCACGGACTCATTCACTTACTCCTCTAGCCACCTTGAGAGGCTGGTGCACTATGATGCCCATTGATCAGAGGAGGAAGTCACACGGGCGGGGGGTCAGGACACGTCCAGACTCAAGTGGCTTTCTCAGAGGTGATGCCCGACACCCTTAGAGGGAAGCCCACAGCGGGTTCATGGAGGACAGACGTGTTCGCTGCAGACTTGGTGCCCCTCCGGAGCAAGGCTTCAGTCCCAGCACTCACTGCCCCCCCCACCTCCATTTACCCTTCAAGGCACTTGTAATTAATTTCTTGCACCACCATTAAAAAACAACAACTGTCTTCAGAAAGCTCGTAATATTTCCTGCAGGAAATCACAGTTCAAAATCAAATATAATTGTCACCTAGTGCCATTTGCCGTTGATCTTCTCTTTCTACATAAATCTCAGCACCCCAGATGTTCCCCATGGGGGCTGCTCTTAGCCTCGGGCTGCCTGTGCTCTTCCCTCTCTCTTCCTTCCCTTCAAACACTCCTGGGGATGCCTGGTGCCAAGCACCAGGCTAGACCCTGGGGCCTCCAAGTGGAGAACGAGATAAACTCCATCCCCTTCTCTTGGACTTTAAAATGTACCGGGGAAGCCCGCCGATTAAGCGAGTTTAGAAATCGTGGTGGTTAAACTATTTGGAGCCCCGGCTCTGTGCCAGGTACCTGGCTCTGGGGTCCATAACAACCAGCAGGGTGCTGGGGCTTGTCCTTATTGTCGTGCTTAGCACCGTGTGCCCATTGCCATGTAGGACCTTCTAGACCATAGGGCTCAGAGCAGTCAGGTGAGCTGCACAAGGCCATGTTGCTTGGAAATAGCAGAGCTGCCGTCGGCCATGATCCCTCCTCCCTACAGGGCCCAAGGACTCGGTCGTGCCCAGAAGATCCCTGTGTCCTGACGTGTTTCCTGCCAGGGAGCGCTGGGGGGCTATGAGAGGGTTCTCAGCTCTTGCCATAACCACTGACACGCCTTACCCCTCACCAGATGGCTCCCAAGCGCCTGTAGATTACTTCCATTGATGACTCTGGTACTCAAACCTAGTACGAGGCCTCCAATATTTGCTGGCTATTTGTTCTTTGATACGTTAACTATTGAATTTTGGGCTTCCTGGTGCCAGATCTGGGAGCCCAGGGAGTGGGAGGGACCAGACCAGGTGGGGCTGCCTCTCTCTTTAAACCCCATCTCCTGTGCTCACTGGCCCTTCTCCCTGGGGCCGAGGCTCCCTGCAGAGCCCAAGGGAGATGCCCAGCATGAAGCTTGGATGGGATGATCTCGGAAGATAAGAAACACTGAGAACTGGGAACCTGGGTTCAGTGGAGTAATGGCGCAAGGTGAAGGCTGAGAGATGCAGGAGGGTGTACGAGGCCTGTATGTGGCAGGGCAGGCATCTGTTGACCCCGAGGCACTGGACATGGCCAGGCAGATGGCACTCTGGGACAGGGATGGGCTCAGTTACCTGGTCCAGCATCCACGCAGTATTTGCAGTGTCATGATTGGTGATATTCTTGTCTTGATTACCTCTGGGGGTGGGGAGCTCAGCATCTTCCCAGATACACATGCAGGACTACTTTTAAGAGTGCCAAAATCTTAAAAACAAAACAAAACAACAAAAAAAACCTAAGTGTCCGTCAGTAGGGGGTTGAATATTAACTATTCTCCCCCATACAATATGAGAGAAAATGTAAGTGAGATTTATGTATACTGACATGGAAAGATGTTGGAAATTTGTGGGTAAGGATAAAACCAGGTTATGAAAGCATGTTTAATTTGAGGCCGTATATGTTTAAAAACTAGTTTTAATTCTGAAATGATAAACACAAAGCTCCTAGCGGTGGTGAAGCCACCACAGGGAGGTGTCATTATAAGGGGGGACTTCTGCTTTATGAGTGGGAGGTTGTTTTTTTTTCTTTTTTTTCTTTCATTTTTTCTTCTTCCTTTTTTTTTTTTTAAATAAGCCAGTGCTCTCTGGAAAATAACAAAGATGTTTCTACTAAAAGATGCAAAAAAAAAAAAAAAGAAAAGAAAGAAAGAAAAAGAAAAGGACATCTTTCCTTGTATGGAACCTTCCCACAGAACCAACCATCTACAGTATATACATGCCTTCCTGTAGCTTCAGCCCTTAGGGCTTTGTGCTGCCATCAGGGACCAGCCGGGCCATAGAAAATACTTGTCAAAGACCCACTTGTGTTAGAATTTGCTCCCTGGGAAGCACAGGCCTAGCCCCTGGGTCCAGACGGCGTGGGGAGTCTCGGGCACTGTTATACAATGCTTATCACAGTCTGCCTCGTGTGCACGCTTGACTTCTACTGGACGGGAGGCTCTGAGGGCAACCCGTGAGGTATACGTTTCGGCGGGGCACACAGCATCTGGAGTAAATGGCCCAGAGCAGGGCCTCTGGACATTCCCGGTGAATGAGTGAACGAGCCGTCTGAGGGGACCAGAAGGATCAGTGCAGGAGTATTTCTGTCCCTTCTACTAGGCATCTGCAATGGCCTGCTCATCATCCGTCACCGTCCCCATGCCTCCGTCTCTAGCCCCACGCTCTGGGCACAGCTGGGCAACTAGAAATAAGACATGATGGGAAGAACCAGAAAACAGGGCTGGGGCATTTGTTTGGGCGGGGACTGAGACTTCCTTGCAGGAGAGAACAGAGGATTTCCATGCAAAGAAGAGGTGGTAAGAGGAATGCAAAGCAAGTAAAAGGCAAAGAGGAGTTGAGGAAAGATCTAAGAACAAGCATGGCCACATACATGGAATTGGGAACACTTCCAGAGTTCTTCAGCAGATATGAAAGTGATTGGCAGTGTTTCTACTTCTGGGGACCAGACTGTGTTCCTCTTATGGGGACGCACTCCTGGACTGGACCGCGTGGGGCTCTGGGATGTATTCAGGTTATACGGGGGCGAGCCCAGTGGGGGAACATGGCCCCACCCATTCCCCGGGCCTGGTCAGCGGCGGGATGAGGGTGAGGGCTTAAGTGTGCAGCTGCCTGCACTCAGACCCTTGTTGGCTCGGCATCCCCCGCCCCACCAGTTCCAGCCCCATCTAGAATTGGACTGGTCACATTACTTTCAGTGCCTCAGTTTCTCCATTGACAAAAAGGAGATCACGGCGCCCATCTAACAGGGCTGTGGTAAGGGTCTTGGCGGCAGCCATGGTCCAGGTTGCTTTGTGCAGGGTTCTCAGAGGGAAAAGACTGTACTTTTCAGGTCCTGGGCCTCTGCCAGCTCGGCTTGCTCTTTCTGACACAGGCTTTTGGGTCCTTTTCTTTCCAGGATCGAGAAGGGGGATAGGCACGAGGAGGAGGACCTGCGCTTAGACTGTCGTCACGAGAGATACAGTGCCCGTAAGTGGCCTCGTCTGCAGCAGCCCGCGCCCTGGGGATGAGCCAGGCCGACCTCTCCCTGCAGCCCTACTTGCTCCCGCAGACACACACTGCAGATGGGGAAACTGAGGCTGGTGTCTTAGCGTAGCCAGTCCCCCGCACCCAGCGGCCGTGGCCCTCTCACGAGGGAGATGGGATGCTAAGAAAGCGAGGGAGGAGAAAGCGAGGGAGGATGTTGGGTACTTTGGGGCAGGCTGGCAAGCCCCATCTCGGGTCCAGGCTGGGTGGGCTGTTGGCCGGAAGGGGGAACCACCCCGAGATCTGACTAGCCAAGGCAGGGAGGGACAG
This sequence comes from Taxidea taxus jeffersonii, assembly GCA_003697995.1. Classification (NCBI taxonomy): domain Eukaryota; kingdom Metazoa; phylum Chordata; class Mammalia; order Carnivora; family Mustelidae; genus Taxidea; species Taxidea taxus. Next base: position 55,746 of record ML109635.1, on the reverse strand, counting down.
TGGTTGGGACTCGTGTGGGCCGTGGAGGATCCTGGCAGCTCGGAATGCATTGGCTTCGTAGCCTCACGGTGGGGGACTCCAGAGACAGAATCTAGGGCACCCATTAGGAAAACAAATGCCTGGACCAGAAAGCAAAGGGAGGTGAAAGGAGAGAAAGGGCCTTGCTCTGGCCAGTAAAAGAAAGAGGTAACGTGAGATTAAAATGGCAGAAGCTCAGCTCAGCTCAGCTCAGCCTGCGGAAGGCCTGCCACGGGCTGCCCGCCCACCGCACCCCCTACCAAGGGCTTTTCGTGCCTGACCTCCTGGGCTCGCTGGCCCCCAGCCCCGACAGCTGGGATTATGAGTCACGTTGTGCAGATGAGGAAATTCAGACTCAGAGAGGTGGAGTAGCTTGCCCAAGGTCACACTGCTTGGAGGCTCACGGTAGAGCAGTTCCAGCAGATGCTGTCCGTGCCCTGCCTGTGTCTCTCAGACATTTCAGGACCCTCCCGTGCCTTCCAGTGGCCACCTGCACTCCCAGAAGCAGAGCGGGCCAGGGAGCAGAAATCACTCTGAGGGGCTCCGGAAGCCCACAGGAGGGACGAAGGCTGAGAACGCCGGTCCAGTGTCGCAGACTCTTGCTTGGGCCCGAGCCTCCCCGCGCTCCCTGCAGAATGGGCAGGCAACCCTGGGTCGAAGGAGGCCCTGGGGCTGGTCTTGAGGGCAGGGAAGCCCAATCCCCGAAGCCCAAGGATGAAGAAAGAGTTCTAGACAGGCTCTAAGAGCAAGCACTGGAATTAATGAGGACACCCAGGGTCGGGAGACCTGCAGGAGCCTTCCACACCCAGCCCACCCCCCCATGGCCCTCAACCCTTCCCTAACCCACTTCATCTGCCAGGCAGCATTCCCTCCCGGAAGGAGCATCAGTGCCCTCGTGCGCAGGTCAACAGCCTGTAGGAAATGCGTCTTTCATTCCCTCCAAGACATAGCTGTGAGCGAGCAAGTGCACACAGAGGCTTCTGCCTTGTGGGGCTCACCCCCCTCTTCGGGGTGGAGCAGGAGAAAGTAAGAAGTGACTCAGAAACGAACCAGGCCACCTCGGCTAGAGGCAGGTGCTCAGAGAGCACGGGTGAAGGTCGGGCAGGTGGCTCTCCCGCGCCTCAGTGACCGGAGCCTGGAGGATGAGAAAGAGCCAGCCCCGGACGCGCCCTTCCAGGCAGAGGCTTGCAAGTGCTAAGTCCCCGAAGCAGGGGCAGCAGGACGGCAGGCCAGCGTGGCTGGAGCCGGGACCGCAATGGGGAGGCCGGTGATGGGGCTGGAGGGGCGTGGGGGCAGGGGCACAGGAAGGAGCTGGCCATGTGGTAGGGAGCCCAGGGCGATTTGAGCGGGAAGACTTGTCCAGATCCTTCGTCTGTTTCTGCATCTGTCTATACCTTTAGTCTATACTTAGAGCTCGATTATCTCTCTGTCTCTATTCCATATCCCTCCATCCAGCCGTAGCCATCCCTGAATCCATCTGCACCGTGGGGAAAGGGTCAGAGGGGAGCAAGAGCAGAGACCAGGCAGGCAGCTTAGATGCTGTTGTAGTCATTCCCAGGAGAAGTGACCATGGCCTGACCTTCGGCAATGACCATGAAAGTGGGTGGGCTCAGGAACTCTCTGCTGGGAGAATTGTCAGGATGTCTTCGTTTGGGTTCTCCCAGAGGCAGACCCAGAGATAAGGACTCGGCAGCAGCCAGCACTCGTTTGGGTGACCCCAGAAGACACAGTAGGAGCGGGGGAGGCAGCCCAAGCAGGGAGAGGCAGGGTCTGAAAGGGACACAGTATGGAGGCAACCGCTCTGAACCCCGCTGGGGGGCTGGGGCTGCTGGTGCAGAGCGCACCTATCTGAGTTTCCCCCTCAAGACACAATGGCCGCTCTGCTCAGGCCCTGGGTCTGCATTCCCTTGGGGCGGGTGGAGGTCAGCCGCCCACCTCGCTGGAGGGGGTCCCCCGGGGCATCCAGGTGTCCAGAGAGGACAGAGGTTGGTGCGCCTTTGCTGTTTGTTGGGGTACAGTTGGACGGTCCTGCAGAGCTAGGAAGGTAGCTGCTGCAGCTAGGTCCTCC
>ML109635.1:12639-44717 GCA_003697995.1 Taxidea taxus jeffersonii | reverse complement strand
CATCCATCCACCCATCCTCCATCCATCCATCCAACCCTTCATCCATCCATCCAACCATCCATCCTCCATCCATCATCCATCCATCCTCCATCCATCCATCCTCCATCCATCCATCCAACCCTTCATCCATCCATCCTCCATCCATCCATCACCCATCATCCATCCATCCATCCATCATCTATCATCCATCCATCCTCCACTTATCAGGTATCATCCTTCCTTATATCAAATGTCCATCCATCTTCCTTCCATGTATGACCATCCTCATCATTTAACTCCATGTATCCATCTATCTGATGATACAGTTCATTGTGCCCCTACTATGTGCCAAGCACTGCTGTGAGCACTTGAGATAAGATATTGAGCCAACCAGAGGGGTGTCTGTCCCCATAGAAGGGCGTGACAGAGAACTACACAGATGGCAGTTGCATGGTGTGTGGCATGCTTGGTGCCCAGCTCTGGGGCCAGGCAGCCTGGACTTAGATTCCAGCCCCCCCCCCATTTGAGACCTTAGGCAAGTGACCTAACCTCTCTGTGCCTCATCTCCATGGGCACATGGGGATAATCATTACACCTACCTCGTACAACTGTCCTGAGGGCTAACTGAGCTAATGTACGTAAGGCATTTAGAACAGAGCCTGGCACATAGTGCTTTGTTGGTATTTGCTCTCATCTTGCTGGGGGAAAGTTAGGGGCTATGGGGTCTTAAAGGCAGCACCTGCTGTGGGAGGGAGGAGGTGGCGGTGGTCAGGAGGACTCCTTTGGGACAAAGATGTTTAAGCCAAGACATGAAAGTTGTCTAGCTGTCAGGCAAGAGGGAGACTGTCAGAACATTACAGGAACCTTCCAGCAGCCTAGACAGTAGGTGTGGAGAGAAGGGAGGGCCACAGGGGGTGAGAAATCCGGCTGCAGATGAGGTCGGGGGAGTTGGGCCAGAGGGACATGAAGCTTCCCTAGGAAGCTTGGACTTTATCCTGGGGTGTACCCCTTGTACATTCTAGAGTGATTTCTGCCGCCTCATCCCTCATGGGCTCAGAGGGAGAAGAGAGGGTGGTCTGGTGCACACTGTGCCCCAGGAATGGGACAGCGAGGGCAGATTCAGCTAGCCCAAAGGGAAGGTCAACAGACTGATGTGTAGACAAAGTTGGCAAAGACTCTCAGATTCCGGGCTTAGGTCGGGGCGGGTCCAGATAGCTTGGGTCTCAGGGTCCAGGGGACACCCACATGGAGACGTGTGCTCATTCATTCACGCATGCATTGACTGATCAAGTGATTCATTAATCCATTTTCCATTCACTCAGTAAATATTGTGCACCTACTGTGTGGGGTGGGAGACGGGTCTGGGTGGGGGATCAGGGCCCACTGACAAAGATCTCGAACATCAGAATAAGGAGTTTGGGCTTTGGCCCCTGGGGCTGGGCTCCCAGGTCACCAGGCATCTGAGGCTCTATCCTCAGCCAGGGTCCTTCTATAGTTGGCAGCTGGACCACCAAAGTCCAGGAGATGATTTTAATTGACATATGGGCAAAAATTTAATCTATTTTAATAGTTGTGTTTATGTCAATGTGTATTAGGAAAAATTGTATAACGGGCACCTTAGTGTCATGATTTCACAGACGCTGTTGCTTAGGACGAAACCAAAATAGGCATTTAAGTAAAAAGATAAAGAGCTGGTTTGAAGAAAAATATTCAATAAATAATCGTGCAAGTGGTATGTGATTACGGTATGCGGACAGCCCGGCGAAGGCCTTTCTTACCCCCTGATCAGTTCACCCATCGGTCCTCCCGTCCCTCTGGCTGGGGGCTGGGAGGCGGGTCATGGTCCTGAAGCTGGGCTGCCCTGCCGGGCCTCCCACTCCACACAAGGAATACTGAACGGCCTTGCCTGCCCTCCAGCGTCTCCGGGGCTGGCCCAGGGATGCCACGGAGGGAAGTCGGGGAGGCTCACCAACACCAGGGGGCCAGAGCGACTCTCCCCTCCACCTGGGACAGAGGAGAGAGACGGGGTTTCTGAGGGGCCCACTTGCTTACCCCAGTGGGCTGTAGCCCAGAACTGGCCCCCCCACCCCTGCCAAGTGAACCTTCTTCCCTCCCCGGGGCTGCTGCATCCAGACGCCCATGCTCACCTCTGAAGGAAGCTGGGGAGTGGCCCAGGAATCGGGCCTCTGGGGGCTTGGCTGCTAGGATCCATGTAAGCCTAAGGGAAACCCCAGGGCCAAAGACCCAGGGATTTCACCTTGTCTCAGCTCTCCCGTGGTCACCCCAGGATTTGTGCACTAATGGCTTCCGAAACTGTGTGACTTGGGCAAGTTACTCAACCTCTCTGGGCCTCAGTTCTCTCATCTGTGAAGGGAGGATCATAATAGTGCCTAGAAGGGTTATGACATGGGTTCAGTGAGATGGTGCCACACGTGAACTAACTACTGCATCGCCCACGATCATCGCCCCCTCTGCAGGTGGGGAAAGGGAAGCTCAGAGAGGGGACTCGGCCCCGTGTCATCCCACCAGCCTCCAGTGATCTCTGCCTCCGTTCTGGGAGGCAGCACAGGCCCCCTCTGCCTGACCCCAAATCCAGCACATCGGCCCACAGTCTTAATAACATCTTTTATTGATTTTGCAGGAGAAAAAAATATATAATTTATTTTACAGTTAATGCCTGTACAGCTTTCTTCCCCTCCTCAATTGCATGCGCCACAGTCATTATCAAGAGCAGTGGGGGTTCTGGGAGCGAGTGGGGGTCTGACTGTGCCCCAGCCTCATGTGGGGACAGACGGCTGGGCCGACTTTAAGCGGCGGCACCGACTTCGGTCCCTAGGAGCTTAATCAGCCCCCTGTGTCCCCGGGCCTCAGCTCTTCTGAGAGCCCAGAGGCCACGTCCGGGAGGCGAGCACGGAAGCCAGGGGCCCTGGAAGCTACAGAGATGATGGATCTTCTGCGGGAGAAACGGTTCCTTATCTTCCCATCGGCCCCACGCTCCAGATGAAAAGCACATTTGCATAGCTGCTCCTCCGAAGCTGCAAAGCTCATAAAAGTATTTGCCGGGCTCTCGGTTGCATAGGAACCTACTTGGAGTACAGCGCTGCGGTGGGGCCGGGCGGGCGCCAGGAAGACAGCGGATTAATATTTGCAACGAGAAATTACCCACCACTGGGAAACCAATTAGGTCCCTGATCTGAGCTTGTTACATCGATGGAAATAGATGCGTTCTGAGCTTCACTCGGCTGGGGGTGCAAGGCACATTTCCAACTCGAAGGGAAGCTGCAGCAGGGGGAGGGGGCCTGGGCAACAGGCACCTCTCAGCGTGACTGCAAGGGCACCTGCTCCGACTGAGGAAAGGAGGAATGGGAGGAGCAAGCAGGAGGAGCCCGAGCTCAGACCAGAGGGAGGGGCCACCCACCTCCAAACAAAGTTCCAATGGAAGGGGAGGTGGCCCCTGGGGCTCCAGGGGGAGGCTGGGGGCCTGGTCCTCGGCCTCTGGCCCTGCTGGCCGTCTGGGGTGTGAAGCTGCCCACCGCCCGTCCCATGTGGGCCTGGCAGCACGGCAGGTGCGCATGGCTCCCTTCCTTCCCTCCACGACACACACATCCCTGGGGGGTCAGTCCTCCTCACCTGGGATGAGGGAAGGGGCTGGAGCAGCCCTGGCTAGACTTTTGGGGTACAGGGAACAACCCCACCCTCTACGCCGGCTCCACCAGCCCCCAGATGAGGCAGGAATGTGGCAGGGAGGGGAGCTGTTTGCACCTGCACTCGGGGCCTTTCCTGGTGCCTGCCCCCCATGTTGGGGTTGGTGGCTGAGCCCACTGCCCCCCGTCCCGCTCAGCCCTGGGTGGCCACGCTCTGCAGGGAGGGGAGGCCCCCCCAGGCCACCTCACTGTCCCAGCCTGAGGTGGCCCAGTGGGTTTGCGGGCACAGGCGTTGGTGCCCGGGGCCCTGCTCTGCTGGAACCTGCAGGAAGCATGAAGCTGGGGGTTCCGGGAGCACGCCCCAGAGCCGAGGGGCAGAGGCAGGCTATGTCACATGAGTCCCCTCTCACTCCCCTCTCCCAGCCTCTGGAGTCCAGGCTGCCAAGGCTGAGGATGGGGGCGGGAGACACAGGTGCCGGGTCGGGGCGGGTGACAGAGGCCGCTGCTGGCTGGGAGGACCAGCTCTCCCTCCTCCGCCGGTCAGCACCGCCACCGTCGCGCTATCTCCTTCTCGCTTATACACGTTTTGGGGCGTAAGGCTGTCAAGAGAGAGGACAGAGGGGAGGCCATTACCCAGCCTCAGTCCCTGAGGGCAGCCCCACACCTGGGCTTGCAGAGGGGTGGGGATGTCCCAACTGCCTGAATCGCCGGCCCAGGCACCGCCCCCGAGCATGGCCCCCCAGGCACGCTGCCCTCTCCCCACCCGCACCCCCGCAGCAGGCTCTGCCACGCTGTTCCCTCTGCCAGGCCAAGTCCCCATACGTCTTAGGGTGCAGCTCGAACAGCACCTCCTCTGGGAAGTCCTCACCCCAGGCATCCTCCTCTGCTTTCCCACAGCACAGGGCAACCCCTTCCACATGGCTCGTCTGCCCTTAGCGGCCTTTTCCGTCTGCACCTGAAGCCTGGCTCCCAAGAAGCCACACCGAGCTACAGGTGCCTTCAGGAAGGGCACCTGTTCTGCCCCTGCACCCCCCCCCCCCCCCGGGGAGAGAAGAGGCGTCCGAGGGGCAGGCAGGGCTGGGGGTGGGTGTGGGACGCTGCCAGCTCCTTGTCTACACAGCCTGGAGTCCCGCAGGCAACACTCTGGGCGGGGCAGCGAAACTGACCTGGGTCAACCAGGCTCTGCTTCCTTTTCGAGTTGGTGATGATCTGGTTTTCATTCATCATCTGGACGTCCTGATCCTCCACCTGATTGCTGCGGAGAGGGAGAAGGCGGAGGGCTCGACCCCTGCCGTCCGTCCTCGTTAGGGACAGTGTGGGGAGGCCATGGGCCTGGCTTACCTGATGGCGGTGTGTCGCTCCTGGCGGCAGATGTCCGTGTCCTCGGTGAAGAGGATGGTGTGGTAGGGCACCGTGGGCTCGCACGTGGGCAGGATGCCCCCCACCAAGTGGCCCACCATGGCCAGGATTCCGTTGTACACAAGCAAGTCGTCCACCAGGAGCTGGAGGACACAGAGTAGGGGCTGCGCCCTGGGGCCGAGAGTTTCCCCCTCCTTCCCTCCTGCGGCCTTGGGCAAAGCGAGTTACCACTGGGAGCCTCGCCAGCTAGCCTGGCCTGTGCCGGGATCTCAGGCCCTCGGAACCTGGGATTGGCCCCCGGCGGCCCCGCTCACCCCGCCCTAGAGTCGCCTCCCGGAGGCAAGGACCTCCCTAGACCAAGATGCTTGGAAAAGAAAATATGAAAGAAAGGCCACTTTCTGGTTTTCAGGGGGATGATTCAAATCACTGGGGGCAGGTTTGGGATTCACGGTGGGGTGGCGAATTTCCCTGCCTCGGAGGACCAGGCCCTTGTGTCTAAGGTGGCAACAGAGAGAAGCAAATCCAACTGCGACAAATGATAATTGCCAGCAGCCTAATTACCGACGAGCACAATTACCTCGAAAAACCCGGCTGACGAGTACTCACGCCAAACTCCTTCACCCCTCGATGGGGCGTTTTCGCATAATTCCACAGTTTGATCATGGACACGGTGGTGGGCAGATCGAAAATCACATAAACCCGGTTCACCTGTCGGAGACGAGGACTCATGAGAACAGGCATGTTTGGAAACAGAGGCGCCGGGAGGGGGGCGCGGGGTGCAGGCAGGGGTGAATGGGCGCGGGGTGCAGGCAGGGGTGAGCCCGGTGGGCGCTGGAGGCGGCACCCGGGCAGCTGGGGCTGGGGCACAGCGCGTGGGGTTCCCACTGCCTTCCCTCTCCTGGAAACCCATCTTGAGTCTGGTCACGTGTGGCTGCATTCGCAACAAACCACCGACTGGTTCTGCGAGGACTGTTTCCTTGGGCCTGGCGTGGCCCTCATTTAAATCCCCGCAGAGCACTGGTGCGCCCCTCCCTCTCCCCGGGGTCCAGCCAGACACCCAGCACGGGGCTTCCCTGGGTTGAGGGGGCAGGTCCCCTCCCCACCCCCACCTCCGCAGAGTCAAGGAGCGCTGTCCCCTGGGCGGTCAGCACCGCCTTGACCCCGATCTGTCCTTTCTCGGGTTGTAAATGAGAAGCACAGCAGATAGGCGCTGCTGGGTAATTTCCAGCCTGTGTCTGAACCTCTGCAGGGGGAGTGGGGAGGGGACTGTCCAGATCAGTGGCAGAATCAGCTAGTAAGGGGAGACCTGGTGGCTTCTCTGTCCCCCCACCCTGCCCCCCTCCCCCCGCCACCCCAACAGACTCCCCCATATTAGGGGGCTCCTGGCAAGACAGAAGAAAGCAACGAGCTTTCGGTGTTGGCCACAGGCTGTGGGCTCAGTTCTGCCCCAGGCCCCGGAGGATGTCGGGGGTCGCAGGGGTGGGGGTGCTGCAGTTGGGGCCAGCCTTCCGGCTGTACCATGGAAATAGTAAAGGCCTTCGAGAACAGCTGCCCACGGGGCTCAAGCAGGTACAAATGTCTGAGTCCAGCTGGGAGAGTGACAGCTGCAGACACTGCCTCTCACCGAGTCACGTGACAGATGACGCTAACCACCTGCTGGCCGAGCTCAAGATGGCCGTAGACAGGTGGGGCCCCGGTCTCAGGGGAGCTCTTGGACACTCGGGGCTCAGGGACGGAGACACCGGAAAACCTCCCACACAAAGCTGCCGACGCTGCTCCTTTCCGTGTTTTGAGAGGAAAATACCCTCCCTGTCCTCCTGCGCAGTCACGCGGAGGGAAAGGGGATGCTCTGCCGGTCACACGCATGCCCTAGGACCTGCTGCACTCCTCTACCCGGCATCTGCCTGGCGCGGGGCTAGAACCCCGTCTCCACCTGGCCGGTCTCCTCTCTCTCGACCAACATCACCAGGCCCGGGGGGACGGAGCGCCCCCCCCCAGGTCCCCAAGTGACAAGTAGCAGCTGGAGGGTCTGAGATCTGGGAAACTGAGTCACCTGAAGAGCTGATAGGCCAGAGAGAGGGCCAGGTCGGAGTCCAGTGCCTCAAGGAGGTGACCTCAAGGAGGGGCAGGGACAGGGGATGTGGCCAGGGGATGGGGCTGCCCGTGATGACCGATGGGCGCCTGCCGCACGGGGGCTCCAGGGTCCCATGCAGGCCCTTCTTTCTCCGGGGCCCAGAGAATGCCTGTCAGACGTGTCAGCGAAGACCCGCGTCTTCCTGATGGCCCACGGGCATTTTGATTCGTTGGAGATTAACCTGCCCTGGAAGAAAGACATGTCCCCGAGACCAAGGACACGAAGTACCCCTATGAACTCACCAGGCCGGGCAGGATGGGGGCCAGCCACATGTGCCTGCCATCGCTGGTGTCATTCACTTGGTCGATGAGCTTGTCGGGGGTCCGGACATCCCCGCACACGCCCTCCAGGGAGTTCACGCTGTCGGGGAAGGCGGCAATATCTGGGGAACCTCTAAGCTGTCATAACCCGAAGCAGTGTGCGGGGCGCCGCGCGTCACTCTCCTGGCCACCAGCCTCCTCGAGCTGATGGCATGGCTCAGGGGACGGGGGGCTGGCGGGCAGAACAGCGTCTGCTGCTCGGGGCAGCCGGAAGAGTGACAGCCACATGAGCCATTCTGGGGGAAATGAGCGCCGAGGCTGGTGGGGGGCGGGTGGCCAGCGTCAGGGAGGGGTGGGGGGCGGCCAGGCAGACAGTCGGCTGGAAAGAGAGCAGTCTTGAGGCGGGGACAAATTTGTGGCTGGCACTCTGGGGAGGGGAGGGCAAACTTGGAAGTTTTCTTTGGCGAAGGGGCTGAGGGATGGCTGGATACAGCCTTGGCATGGGGGGACCAGACGGGGACCGGACACAATGCGGGAGCCTGACCCCACTGGAGGAGCCTGACCTCGGTGATGGCTACTCGAGAGCTGGACATCATCGTGGATCTGGACCAACCAGTTCCAGCTCTGGCTCTGCCTTCCGACCTGTGAGGTCTAGGGCAAGTCACAGAACCACTCGGGGCCTGCTTCCTCATCTGTAAAATGGGTATAAAAACCTCCACGTTGTGAGAACGGATCTGAGCAGGCTCGGTGAAACTGAACAAGCCCTGTACCTCTGAGGAATCACCAATAACCATCAAAACCACCAGGAATCATTTATCCCAGGCCAGGAGGATGGTGTCACCAGGGGAAGGCAGAAAAGGATCCAGAGGGAACCCAGGGACCCCAGATAGGTACAAGACAGGCTTTGGGGTTAGACCTGCTCTGGTGGGACCCTGTGGTGGGTTAGGGATCACAGGGCAAGGACCCAGAGGGCTCAGGCAGGTGACATCCAAAGAAGAAGCCGGCCAGCTCAGTGGTCAGACAGTGGTCTGTAGGGCTAAACTCCCAGGTCTCTACTCACATGCTGTGTGACCTTGGGCAGGTTACTCAACATCTCTGTCTTAGTTCCTCACATGTAAAATGGGGATAACAGCACTCACCTTCACAAGCAAATGAGGCACCATGGGACAAGCCCTCAGTAAATATTAGCAATTTGTTTTGGGGTCCTGGTAGAAGACAGTAAGGACATGTTGGGGGAGAAGGGCGGTGAGTACTCAGGTCCAGCCACCATCACTGTATATGGCTACCGCTCATTTCTCAAGAGTAGCTGAAGATTGAAGGTTTTCCCGTGAAACTACCTGATTTAAAAAAAAAAATACTAGCGACTAAGCTAAAATATTGAAAAACTCAGTGAGCTAGCAGTTTGCAAGATCTGGTAGGGGCGTTCCATGAACAAAGGGGTCCACAGTCAAGAAGTTCAGGACACACTGGGTTGAATACAGTGCCACAGGAGGCTCCCTGCAGGCCTTGCCAGAGCCTTTAGAACTCCAAAGTACGTGTAGTTCTCCGGGACGGCTTGCCTCTGGTTAACCTCTCCCAAATCCCCGGGCCACAGGACTCTCCGTCGCATGGGACTCCTGCCATGGACACCTCAGCAGGGGTGGCTGGGAGCTGCCCATTGCTCTGCCCACCCTCCCAGGGGTAAGCATCTGACCTGTAGCAGGGCCCACTGGTGTTTTTATCCCAGTGGTCTGGCTCCTACAGGGACATTTCCTGTCCTTCTCAGCACCCTCCCATGCACCCTTCTGTTGGGGGAGAGTCCCCTTCTGCCTCAAAAGGATACTATTTTCCGACAGAGGGATCTTTTCCCCCCGCTCATCATACAGCTCCAGGCCTGTGAGACCAATATAATAGGGATCACCCCAGCTGGTCAGGAGTTGCAACTGGAAAATGACTAAGGGACGTTATTAAGGAAAAACAGGCTTAATTTTCTGAGAACAAAGCAAAACAGCAACAAAGATAATATAAGGCTGTACTTTAGGGGGCTTCTACAGATGAATGAGAGGAAAACATCTTTTTTTTTTTTTTTTTACTCTCATGGAGACTGAAGCCCAACAGAATATACGTGGCATCAAACTGTCTTGAATTTAAACTATGTATGTGTGTGTTTTAAGAATTAAAAGCTGTCCTCCAAGCCCGGGAGACAGAAGGACGGGGGTGGCGGGTGATGCTCTCCAGGGAGCTGGCAGGAAGTGAACCATTTGTGTCACAAACTTGTTGTGTGGTGGCACTGAACAAAGTGACCAGGACTCAAATTGTCTCCTGCCTCAGTTTCCCTGGTTGTAAAATGACAAGAACGGAGCGCCCGTTGCCTTCCTCATCCATTTCAAGTGTGCAGGGGTGGGGTCGGGGGGTGAAGGGGGGAAATACAGGAGCTCTGGAGCACCAGGAGGGATGGGCCGTGACCGCATGAGCCACCATAGCTGACTGTGTCCCACAGTCCTCAGCCTTGTCCTCCTGCCAGCTCCCAGCATTCCAGGGGTGAGTAGGGCAGGAAAGGTAGCTTCCAGGCACTAACATAGCCACGGGCAGTCTGTGAACTGCCCAGGAGAACAAGCTGCTAGGAGAGCCAGGATGCTCGTGTTCACTCACCTGCCTGGCCCCTTCCCGGCTCTGTGGCCTTGGACAAGTTCCTTAACCTCTCTGGGCCTCCGTGTTCTCACCTGTGAAATGGGGATGCTTGCAGCACCACCGCACCGGGCTGGGGGGAGGACTGAGTTACAAATGCACTGTGACAGTGCCAGGCCCAGGAAAGGATCCAGCAAACTGGGGCTATCCTTACTTCGGTATTCATCTCCTCCCTGGCCTGCTCCCAAGGACAGCCCCCAGTTCAGTCCCTGGGGAGAGCTCCAGCTTCTCTGGCCTCTCCCAGCTGGAGTCCTGGGTGCTGCCTCTGGAAACCTCAGCCCAAACCTCAGCCAGCTGGCTGGCCAGGGGGCGGGGTCTGGAACCATGTCACCACCCCCCGCCCCCCAGCAGTGCTCAGTGAGCCCGAGGCCCTGGGAAGCCTCCCATTCTCCCCTAGGTTTCCCGGCACGGCGCCCCAGCGCCTCGGCTGTGGCCTGCTTAGAACCCCAACACCACCATAAGGGCCGAGCCCTCTCCTGGGGTTCTGGGCGCGGACCCTGAGGGCCCGGGATGCACAGATAGGTGGGAGGAGGATACAGCCGCAGGGCATCAGGGGTGCCTCGTAGTCCATGGTCGCCCGCTCCAGGCTTTGCGAGTCGAGCCTAAAAAGACACAAAACAGCACCAGGAAGCAGAAGATCTCAATGGCCTTGATGGCTGGTCAGTTATTCTCCTGGCTGCACACTATGAGGGTGTTGGGGGTGTTCCTTGGCAGCGGGGACTGACCTTGTCTGTTCTGGAGTCCACTCTTTACCACCCAGCCCTCTGGCCCTTTCATGAACAGGGCAAGTGCATGCTGTGCCCATGGCTGAGTGAGACCCGTGCAGGGGTAACGGATGGGAGGGAGGGCAGGGCTGGGGCAGACTACCCCAGGGGGTGGTCAGGGAGCCGGCACCTGAGCTAAGAAGGAGGCAGCCACACAAAGCATCAGAGCTGACCCTTCCAAGCAGAGGAGCAGCCAGAGCAAAGGCCCTGTGGTAGGAAAGCACCAGAGGGGCTGGATCATGGGGCAGGATGGGAGGCTGGCAGGGAGAGGAGGCAGGAAGGTGGGGCGTACCCTCTGCAGGCTTTGCTTTGGGAGCCTGAGCAAGTGCCTTCAGTAGCGGGGACCTCAATGCCCACATCTGTAAAATGGGCATAATGACCCCTTCCTCAGAGGGCAGGTGGAAGGATTCTCTGAAGGATGACTTGGGAGGAAGCGTTCTCAACCTCTGCACACTCCTCCCTTGGGGCCTCTCTCCCTGGTCCGTGGGCCAGTACCTTCCAGGCCTTGCTGGTTTTTCTTCAATTTCAAGGGCACTGTTATAATTAAGTGGCTGTTCCCAGTGACTGGTCCAAGAAGCGAACCCAGCCACGGTGGAGGGAAACTCATTTTGTTTTGTGAGCTTGGCCTCTGGCATTTGGACATGGGGGGCGAGGGAGGGGTTTAAATGAGTAAACTGAAAGTGGCATTTACAAATTGTTATAACCTTAATGCAGCTGAGACGGGGCCAAGAAATACCAGTGCACGCATGAAATGTTAGGCTCTCATTTCCTCTTTGAATCTTTCTAAACCAGGAACTCGGGAACAAGAGAGAGAGAAGGCCCTTCCCCGAATTGGCCAGTGGGCATTTCTGGAACAGGACACAGGCTGGAGCCTCTTTTCCCAGCAGGAAGTGCAACGAAGCATTAAAAGAGCGGAACCCTCCAGACCGTGGGGAACCCAAGCATCCCCAGACAAGGTGGGCTCATCCCACAGGCTTCCGCGGACGCTTGGCAGAGCATTAGAAAACCGCCAAGTTGAAAAGCGACGCGTTTGATCATCATTTCAAAACCTTTAGGTAGCGACTTCAGAGCTACGTGTGAAGCCAGCAGCCTGAGGACGAGGACGGGGAGGGGACATTCCTGATGCTGCTAGCCCTCACCTCCGGGCCGGCGGGGGCAGCTGGCGAACATGCAGGTAGTCCACAAAGAGAATTTCTTGAGCGAAATCAAAGTGGCAGTTGCCCGGCCCCTTCCGGATGAGGAAGCCCTCTGGAGGGGAGACACACAGGCCATCCAGGGAGATGTGGACGATTTTGGCCTGGCAAACAAAAGGAGAAACACGCTTGAAGAAAGGCAGCCAGCCAGCATTCGGACCAGCGGCGTGGGCCGACGGGGCTGGCGCGGATGTCCAAGTGTGACAGGGAGCCCTCACGGAGGCCCCAGGCCTGGGACATCCCTTGGTCTGGCCTTCCTCGCAGACCAGGACCACCTGGCTGGGCCCCTTTCTGGTGCCGGCCGTGCTCGGTGCCAGGCACTGAACTGTGTGCTGGAGGGATAGCAGGGGACAGGCAGGTGTGGCCCCTGCCATGGTGGCCCGGCTCAGCGGCCTGAGGTGGTACAACACTTCAGGCCTCCCTCCGCAGAGACCTGGCCAGGCCATCTAGATCTGCCTCAGGGCCTGGTGAGTCACAGGCGCTTATCAAGAGAACCCTACCAGTAGAACCCTAATGGGTTCGATCTGGGCCAACGTGTTCCGCTGGCCTGGGACGGATATCACCAGAGGCCAGGATCTACCAGTAGATCTCAAAGTCTGAATGGCAGGGTCTGGAGTGGCTCCCTGGGGCAGGGTGGTGGTGGGTGAGCAGAGGGGGCAGGAGGCCAGCACTCTCCCTCTGACAATGCATTTTGGAATTGGGACACCCCACATCTTCATGGTGAGCAACATGGGCCCGACTGCTGACCAAACTGGTCAATTTTCACCTCTGGGAGACACATTTTCACCTCTGTGTCTACACAGAGGAGCCCTGCCCTGGGTCCCACTGATAATGAATGTGCCCCCGAGCCCTTCATTCCCTCAGCATTTTGGAGGCCCCCCTCATGGCAGCCAGTCACAGCACGTAAGCCTGAAAAGTGTAGGTAAGCGGCTTCAGGCATGGCTGGATATGGGGACCGAAAGGCTGTTCCTACATCTCTCCACTAGGCTTTGCTCAAGAAGGTTCAGACCCTGGCCCGAGGGCTGGACCCATACAAACAGAACTGTTACCTGCTGGTCATGATTGGATCAGGGACATGGAACTAGACCACACCAACCCGTGTGACTCCTGCGTTTTCGCGGGCTCGCCTCCAAAGAGGAGGTCCTTCTGCAGCTGGGTGTGGAGCTAGCTGGAAGCTGAGCATCACAGTGGAGGCCCCGGAAGGCCCCCCTCCAGGACGACCCCCACCTCTAGGAATGGCCCGACTTCCCCATGCCTGTTTATTCCCTTGGACAGAGTTTCTGTTACTGCCTCCATCTTGCAGCCATGGAAACTAGGAGTCCAGAGACACTAAGCAATTTGCCCAAGGATCTGAAGCCCATCTCCAATGTGCAGGGCCCAGCTCTAACCACACGCCAGGGACCCATCCCTAGGGCATCCACAGGGCCTTGGGGGACACAGGCGCCCAAGGCATTTTCCTGGGGAGGCGCAGAGTTTCCATCCCCTGTATTCTGGGATTCCCCCCACCCCCCCACCGGGCTCTGCCCGCCTCCTTCTTCCCACTGTGGCCACTTGTCACCTGCTCGCCCATGTGGATGGCAGCCAGGCCTTGGAAGCAGGGCTTTGGGCCCAAGATTTCAAGGCAGCAAATCCAGGTTACGGGGCCTTATCTGGAAGGACCGATTTGCTCAAGGGAAGATAAAGGCCCAGAGGCACGAGCTGAGCCTGGAGAATGTTTTCTTAACATCAATCTATCTGCTTTTCTAAACGTGCTGATCCGACAGCGCACTCCGGTAGATGCCAGTGCAGCCCAGGAGGATCTGTACAGTCCGAGGGGCTGTTGCCCCAGAAGGTGAGCGCCTGGGGCCACCGACTCCACGCTGGCAAACCCCCATGGTTCTACAGGGCCCACGGGAGAAACGATGTGGCTCGGGCGTGGTGGGGAGCCACACGGGGGCTCCCGGGACGGAGGCCTGGCTCTGTTAATGTCCGTGTGGCAGAGGATGACGACCACCTTCCCCAGGCCTCTTCCTCCTCACTTTACTTTCCCATGGGGAAACGGAGATGCAGGGAAAGCAGGCCACTCGCCAAAGGTCACATGGCTGGCTCTGGTCAAAGCGGGGATTCAGACAAGGGCCTTATGATTTTAGGGCCCCATCGGCATGGCTCTATCTTAGGGGACATTGTCACCATCACTTCTGTGTTGTGGTGGGGAGGGGACGAACATATCATAGTCCATAGTCACACAAGGACAGAAGGGCCCGTGCAAAGGGCACTTCTGGTGTTCTCTCCACAGTGTGGCAAGACTCCTGCTTTGTCACACCCAGGAGTGGGACAACATGGTATGGAACTGGAGTGTAGGCTCCGAGCCCAGCAGATGTGCACTGTGGCTCTCACTGTGTGACCTTGGGATGGGTGAACGTACTGTTCTGAACCCCAGTTTTTAATATCCTGAAAGAGAGTACACATCTGCTTCCTGGAAGCCGGGGTAGGGTCCCCTGAAATGAATGGGTGCAGAGCCCGCAGCTCAGGGCCTGGCCCCCGAAGTGCTCAATGAACAACAGGGCCCCAACCCACCACTACGGTTCAGTGGCTGGGCCTGCTGAGGAACCCCCAACCCCCAGAAGAAACAAAGTGCTTCCGTGTCCCAAGTCTGCCCTGGGCTCTTGAGCCCACATTTGCTGTTTGCAGTAGAAGCAAAGAGCAAGGCGCTCTCTCCCTGGCTGTAACCCCCCAGCTCCATTTGGAAAGTTCTGGAAGATTTATGCGCCTCTCCGGCAGCCACGCCAGCCATTCATCAAGGCGCCGTTTCCCTGACAGTGGACTGAGCGCGGCTGCTATTCCCCAGCTTACCCCGCGATAGGTGTCCTCGGGAGATTTATTGTAGTTCCAGAAGCGCAGGCCAGCGATGCTTTCGGCTCTGTCGAAGCGGATCGTGACCACGTGGTCCAGGCCAGGCGAGAAAGGGATCAGCCACATATGCTCATCCTCCATGGTGATGTTGGCTCCGTCGATTAACCTGCAAATAGTGGGAAGG
Organism: Taxidea taxus jeffersonii; assembly: GCA_003697995.1. NCBI lineage: Eukaryota > Metazoa > Chordata > Mammalia > Carnivora > Mustelidae > Taxidea > Taxidea taxus. The sequence goes on along the minus strand of ML109635.1, from coordinate 29,701 downwards.
GAGCAGTGAGGTGGGGCTCAGCCACGACCTGTGGGAGAAACCAGAGCGAGGGGTCTACACCCGCTTATGGCCCCCTGCACCCTAAGTGGAGGTGGGACTCATTACAGTCACCCTGAGGGGCCATGTCTCATCTGCAAAATCAGACAAAATAAAGTCTTTTAATAGTCGATGCTGTTAAAAGTGCAGCAAAGCGATCATCAGGTTTAAAATAAAGGAGGGGGGGACACGTGTCATCTTTCAGGACCTTCCAACCTGGCGATCTCATTTCTGGAATTATTTTCCTTTAAGGAAAATTTGTTCAACCTGGGGGAAAGGCTATCTGCACGAAGATATTCATTACAGTGTTGTTTATTTATATTAGCATAAAAGGAAAAAAAAAGCCCAACAACCAAAAAAACCCCAAGCGGTTAAGTAAAACAAAGGGTTAAGTAAATCTGCACAGTTGTTAATATGATAACCATGAGGATGATGCAGTGAAGTGGAAAACGATCTTACTGCTGGAAGATGAGGACGGGGGCCAGGAGAGACGATGAAGAAGTGAAAAACACATTAGTATCAGAAGGGATGGGAGGTGGATGCTTTTCTCTACTTTCCAAACTTTCTGTAAAATGCTCTGTTGGCTCTATGGTACATTTTGGAAGAATTCGATTCCTTCCTTCTGGTGCCCTGTGAGAGAGATGCTAAGGCACAAGAGTGAACTTGGCAGCTCTTGGTGTGGGAAAAACACGAGAAGGGGGAGGTGTGTCTGTGGGGAGCTGGCCTGGCTGTAATCATGCAGCCTCGACAACCCAGGGAAGCACCCTCACCGTCCTTAGGAGGGAGCCTCTAGCACCCTTGCGTTCTTAGCCACTGTTCTGAATGAACTCATCATCTCGCCCGCATTGCACTCCTCTCCTGGCCAGTTTCTGGTTCTCCTGCTCTGAACAACCTGCCTCATCCTTCTCAAGTTGGCCTGTGTCTGTCCCAAAGACTGTCCCACTACGGACGGCCCTGAACTGCTCAGCACACCGCAGCCCAGACCCCAGGAACAGAGGGGCTCAGCTCTCAGCCTCTTGAGTAACTCTTCCCCCCACTCCCTCCTAATTTCCTGGTGACTGAGGCTGCCGTGCCAGCCAGGAGGAATTCCTAGATTTAAAAATAAACTTTATTTTTTCCATTTACATCTTAAAGTTCAGGATTTGGAATAAATCTTACAATCTAAGTGTTCATCCATGGAGGTAATGTTTCTTTTTTTTTCCTCTAAAAGGCCGTTATTAAATTGATGGATGGTGTGTCTTACAATTGCTGGCATCTTAAAAGTGAAGAAATTCAGCAATTTAAAATGGAGGTGTTTGTGGAATTAGGTCGACTAGAGAACCTTCCATTTCCTTCTAAAAGCAATTACCTCTGTGTCCTAGACATGGGGCTGTCTCCATAGCAAAAATGCTACCCAATTCTGAAAGTAGAGAGAGTTGTCAAAGTGTTTATAGTCGATAGTGAAGGGAAGTGCCTACAGAAACCCCTAAGAATATCTACATGATACTTCTCAAGTCTGTCCACAGAAAAGCCTAGAAACTGTGACCAATCCAGTAACAATGAGCATCTCTAGGGGCTAGATTATGGTCTCTAAATACCATTTCACACTAAAAGGAACCAAGGCTTTTTGGGGAAAAAATGACTGATTCCACATCTGGACCAAGAAATATACAAAGGGAGCCTGGAATGTTTTGTGACATCAGAAAGCAGGAGAGCTGTCTCAGACTACTGGTTTAAAAAAGGATCCGAGCGCTCTCGGTATCTAAAAGCAACTATAAGATAAAAATTGCAATAAATTGAGACTCTTCACAGTCTGTTTAAATCCATGATTTATGGTAGCCAAACACAAATGTTTTAAAGTATGCTAGGGAAACAATTTCTTATTTTTGCAAACTGAAAAATAAAGGGAAAGAACCAAGCATGTAGACTGCCTTTCCTATTTGCATTGTCCTGCAGAGTAACCAAATAATTGAAGAAAAATTTCTCTTTATTGGTGAAAAAAGAATGGCAGGCTCAGCGCCCCACCATCTTGCAACCAAGTGGATCTAGCCACTGAGCAGTGACCACCAATGTCACAAAAAGCTTCACCACCAGATACTCTATATGTTCTGAAGGGAAGTTGCAGTGACACCCACACCATGTCATGTCTTGCCCCAATGGTCAAACCTCAATCTGATCAGATGCCTAGATCTAATGAACAATTTACAAGACATACAGGGGCCTGAGGAACAGGTTAAATAATACCATGGAGATGCAACCAGGAAAATCCACACTCTATAGGGCAAACAAATATTTCTTTAAGAGGTAATTCATAAGAAAAAAATGAAAAAAGATGGAAGGGAATCTGGAGGTTATAAAAAGCTTAAGAGATGTATCAAAAAATCATAGCGTATGGACCTTATCTAGATCTCAAACCAACCAGTCACAACGTATGGACCTTATCTGGACCTCACACCAACAAATCACAACATATGGACCTTATCTGGACCTCAAGCCAACCAATCACAACGTACGGACCTTTTCTGGACCTCAAGCCGACCAATCACAATGTCTGGACCGTTTCTGGACCTCAAACCAACCAATCACAACGTACGGACCTTATCTGGACCTCAAGCCGACCAATCACAATGTCTGGACCTTTGAGGTCCAGACCTCAAACCAACCAATCACAACGTATGGACCTTATCTGGATCTCAAACTAACCAATCACAACATATGGCCTTACCTGGCCCTCAATATAAGAAACAAACAAAAAAGGAAGATGAGAAGAAGGCTTTCAGGGAAATAGGAACATGCTGGGTGTCTACTAATTTAGGGAATCACCACTAATTTTTTTGAGTTTAACAACAGTACTGACATGTTCTCTTTAAAGTCCTTATTGTTTAGAGCTACACACCGAACTGTGTAGAGGTGAAGGGCTATCAGGCTTGGGAGTCGCTGTGCTCACATCATCTGGGTGGAGGGGTTCGGGAAGTAGGTGGGTGTGGATGAACAAGCAGGCCGGCTGTGTGCTGATCACTTTTGTAGCAGGAAAGCTGACCCAGCGGGCTCCACGCCTAAATATATGGGTGATCTGCTTTTGGGGTGCTGAGGGTTCATGAGCAGACATGGACAGCAGGCGTGAGGGCCATGGTTAAGGGGCCCCTGATGGGAAAGCAGGAAGGAGTCTATCATTGATGGCAGGTGCTCTGGGCCAGGCTGGGGGTGCAGCTGTGGTGTGGCGATTCCCTCCCTGCCCTCCCGCCAGGGGACTTACTGTCCCCTCCTACTGATAAGGCAAGCAAGGCAGGGGAAGACAGTGGAAGTCAGTGGTTACGTGCACAGATCTCCCACAGACATCCATTCAGATGACTCTGACCCTCAAAACTAGTCTGGGTGACTTCTGGCCAGTTTTTAATCTTTCTGTAGCTCAGTTTCATTTGAAAAGGGGGTGCCTCTTAGGGCTGTTTAAGGCGTAAATGGATGAGGACTGTAGCACGCTTAGTGTAACCCCAGTGTCTGGCATTTATTCGGGGCTCCAGGAATAGCTGCTATAATTTTCTTATCATTACGATCATAATTGGAGTAGTTAAGAAACTTACTAGCTGGCAAGGGGCAGAGCCAGGATTGGAACTCTCATCCCTCTGAGCCCTCTAGGCTCCTCCTGTTTACACCTCTAGGCAGACCCCAGGCCTGGCAGCTGTCCTGAGCAGGGGGCCGGTGCCTGTCTCAGGCTTGCCCTCTTAATGACTGGCCCCGGTCTGGGCTGATGCAATTAGACAGAAGTGGAGGAAAGCGCCCCCTGCTGCCCACAGAGACTTCCAGAGTCATCCCCTCTGACCGCAAGGGTTGGCAAGCTTTCAGCCCCCGAGAGCAGGGCTGCTCGAGGTCAGGTGCAGAGCCGGCGTTCCAGGCCCTACACTGAGCATGGTGGAGAACACACAAAGCACGGCTGTGTCTGGGAGCAGGAGAACCCTGCCCACCTCTGACCATGGGGCCCTTGGAGGGGTGGGGGGTCACCTCCCTTTCCCAAGCCTTGGTTTCCCTTGATTCTAAAATGAGAAGCCACAGGGGACACTTGGGGGGCGCAGTCACTAAAGCATTCACTCTTGATCTCAGCTCAGGGGTTGGCCTCAGGGTTGTGAGTTCAAGCCCCGAGTTGGGGTTCACGCTGTGGGGTGGAGCCTACTTAAAAACATATCAGTGAATAAAATGGGAAGACCACAGACCTCATGGGGGGGGCTGGGGAGGGTGGAATGGGGATCACTATTTGAGGTTTGACTCTGGAGTCACAGAGCTTGAGCGACCCCGCCTCTCAGGGGCTGAAGTGTCCCGTTGCTCATGCTGGGAGGGGATGGCTCTGAGGGACCTCTGCAGGTGGCGTCTTACAGACACTTACTTGTCCAGGGTCCGGGAGTCATCGGTGTACTCAGGGAGGTCATTTAGGTCTCTGGGAGAGGCAGATATCTGGTGCAGGCTAATGGGCAGTGCCTGGCCATCCTTGCCCACCACTTCCAGGCCCGTGAGCCCCAGGTAGTGCGGGTCTCCCCAGGAGGCAGTGAAATTCAGTTGGAGGCCTATAACAGGAAGAAGAGTGGCCCCTGAACACCAGAGGTTGTAGAGACGGGAAAGGAGTTACCTCCAGCCTCTATGTTCTACCAACTTGAAAACCCCGACTCAGATGAAAGTGCCTTTGGGGCAGGCTCTCTATCTTTTCTCTTAGTGACCCTCGGGCCCGGGACACTGCTGATGTTCTGGAAATGTCCGCAGGATGAATGGACCAGTGTTGTTTAAATCTGCACATGGAGGGGGGTTTGCCTGGGTGGCTCAGTCCGTGAAGCGCCGGTGTTTGGCTCAGGTCATGATCTCAGGGTCCTGGGATCGAGCCCTGCATCGGGCTCCCTGCTCAGTGGGGAGTCTGCTTCTCCCTCTCCCTCTGCCCCCCAACCCCCGCTCATTCTCCTTCCCTCTCTTTCTCTCAGATAAATAAATACAACCTTAAAAAAAAAAAACCTACACATGGCACTGGATCCTTTCTCCGGCATCTATCACATTGCCCCAACCCGCTGCTTAACACCCTAGCGTGGCTCCCCGTGCTGCTTGGCCAGCAGGCCTTGTCCATCTGGCTTCTACCTACTTGTCTAACCTCATCTTATACCAGGGGGCACGGCTCCACCCAGACAGTCTTTCAGTCATTCCTATTTCCATCCCTCTCTCCTGTCACAGGGCCTTTGCCCATGCTATTCCCTTTGGAACTCACATGGCCTCGTTGTGCTCACCCTCCAGATCCCAACTCACTTCCTTAGGGAAGCCCTTCCGACTTCTCTGACCACATCAAACCTCTGTCCACAGCCTGTCATCAACTTCCATGCCCTGGTCACCAGCGTGACCTTGTGACCATTTGGTAAATATCTGTTTGCCCTGCCAGAAGTGAACTCCCTGAGGGCAGAATCTCCATCTGATCTGCTAGACCCCAAAGCCTGGCACAGTGCCTGATGCACAGCAGGAGCTCAGTCCAGATGGAATGTTTAAATAAGTAACTGCATGCAGGTCTGTGGTCCTGGAGCAATACGGCCCAGGCGAGTCATCCATTTGCCCAGAGAGCTCTAACTGAATGAAGCCCTTGGTCAGGGCCTGTCCAGTACTTGACTAGAACTTGTCTTTCCTTATTGGTGTCCCATTAGAGCAGGACCAAGCTCAGTGAACTCTCCACCCTGGGAGAATTTGGAGCCTCTTTCAGCACCCTCCTGGGGGGTTGTGTTCAGAAGATTCACATCCTTGGCAACTTCCACAGAAGGCCACCTGCATGTCACGTGGTCCCACCTCCTTGAGCTCAGGAGCAGAGGCAAAAGCCCAGGGAGGCCAAGCCACCCAGTCTCCCTGGAGCTCGGCTTCCTCTCCTATACGCTTGTCATTTCCAACATACGTTTGGAAACTCAGCCTCTGATCCTTCTGCTCTCCATGGTGCTGAGGCGGCATGGAGAGCATCCTGGGGGCAGGTGGAAAAGACGTGGGACCAGTATGGTACTGGGCCACATCCTAGCTTCTCACCACAACAACTGCATGCAAAACGACTACAAATTCTTTGCATTGTGACTCTGCCACTTCTCCCATCCAGAAGCGGAGTCCATTTGTCCATGCCCTCACTGAGGCCACTGAGAAGATGCCCTCAGTGTGGGCCACGTGACATGCTCTGGCCAATGGGAGAGCAGCAGAATTGGCGAGGGTAGAGGATGGAAAGTGAGCAGGTGCACCTCGCCACACTTGGGGGCTCCCACTGCATGAAGGAGCCAGGCGCGCCGGGTCTTCCCACCACCCCTGCCGGCAGCCTCCCGACCACTGGATGTGGGAGAGAAGACACCTGAGGTCATTCGGTTGCCAGCCCATCTGCCAGCAGACCAGACCCATGTGCAGGCCAAGGAAAGGCCCAGTCAAGCCAGTGAATTATGAGCCTATCGTGGATTAAACAGCGGTGAGCTAAAGCTGCTCAGGTTTAGGTTGGTTTGGTCTGTGGCAGAAGCTAATCAATACACTCCTTTCCATCCCGAGCTCGCGTTCAAATGTCACCTCCTCAAAGAGGCCTTCCCTGACCGCTCCGCTCAAATGGCATCCCCCCCTGCTTTATTTTTCGTCACCACACTTGTCACTATCCCACAATGTACTCTCCATTTCTTTCCCTGTGTGTTTTCTTGTCTTTTCCACAAAGATGGAAGCTCCCTGAGGGAAGGAACTCTGTTGCCTCTGTGCACCATTGTAGCCCTCAGAGCCGAGAACAGTATCTGGAAAATAGATGGTCAATACAAGTTTTTCTTTCCTTTTTAAATCAATGATGGATCAAAGAGTAGGTATTCAGTAGATGAGCACGGGTAAATGAATCAAAGTAAGATCACGGAGTTTCACCAAATTCATAGTTAATGGTAAGCAAATATTTATCGATCATCTATTATGTACAAAGCCCTATCCGTGGACCTGGAGATCCCGGGGTCAACACAGAGCAAAATATCTCTGGGAGATACCATTGAGAAGACAGTCAGCCCACAACAGACAAAGGATAGTTCCAGAGAGTAACGAATGCCATGAAGACAAGAAGGCATGGGTAGGGATTGACTGAGGGGAGTAGTGGGGGGTGGTCAGGGAGGGCCTCTCTGAGGTGGTGGCATGGGAGCTGAGACCCGGGTGATGAGTAGGAGGTTGCCATTCCTCAGCATTCCTGGAAGAACATTCCAGGCTGAGAGGACGGCAAGCACATAGGCTCTGGGATGGGAACAAATGACTGAGTGACCAAGGGACGGCAGTGGAGAAAAATGAGGTCAGAAGGGCTAGGTACAGCCTAGATCACGCCATGAAGTCTGGATTTTCTTCTCTCCGTGGTGGGAAGCCTCTGGACTTTGAAGGAGGGGGCTGACTCGATCCCCTCACTTGGGCTGGGGGTTGGGCTCTGCAGGGAGACCAGGGAGGAGGCTGTTGTGATACAAGGTACGCTGGACAAGGTACCTGAAAATGCAGGGAAGTGGCCAGGTGCAGGACCTGTTTTGAAGATGGTACTGCCAGGATACTCAGTGGCTTATATGGAAGTGAGAGAAAGAGACGATGTTTTTGACCCAGGCAACAGAGTGGCTGTGGGTACCGATCCCAAGAGGCAGAGTGCCCGGAGGCAGAGGAGGGAGTGGATCTGGATGAGGGGATCGCTGGGAGGGAGAAATGTCACCTCCTGGGGGGGTGGGGACAGGAGTGCCCCCCCCCCCGCCTCTCCCCAGCCGCCCCTTTGCTGGCTGGGCACACGGAGCTGCAAGGACATCTAATTTGGGGTTGCTCCAAAAGTACCCGCTCTCCTGTTTGAGCTAATATTCACGTTCCATATTCATTTTCCTCTGGTGTATCAATTAGTATTTATATAAATGGAAATTAATTTTGTTATTTCTCTCCCACGTTTCAACTCTCTCAGCTACTTTCCTATTCATCACTGCTGATATTTGCAAAACGCCCAAAATTAGTGTCATCTGCAAATTAGCAAGTCATATATCCCCTTTCAAAACATTAATAGGATTGGCCATATTTACCAACCCCGGCGCATTCCCCCCGGGTCACGTTATCAAAGTGCTCTCCATTTGCACAGGCTGGTGAAGTGGGTTTAGGAATTTACAGACAGTTGTGTGGGGGGGGGGGGGGACGACAAAAAGGTTCAGAGAAGAGCGATTCGGAAATCACACGCTTCCAAAAGAGGAGAGATGCTCGGTCAGGAGGTTCTTATTACCGAGTAGAGAAGCAGAGGCACCGCGGGTTCCTTACAGCAAAAAGGGTTCTGAGCTCTGCTCCCGGCCATCACCCCCAAAGGGATTGGAATACATTGCTGAGAAAGGTCAGAAGCCGGTTCAGCAGGAAGGGCATTTACAGACAGCATCTTTGGGGAAATTATCAGATGAAGGGACAGTGGCTGCTTCGGGGCCAACCTTCCTTCCTCCCTTTTTTCCCTGGTTGTGGCACTCACCCCCAGCAAGAGCGTGACGGGGGAGGGAGGGGGCGCTGACCCCTCGCCTGGGGCTCTGGGGATGGGCTCTGGGGATGGGCTCTGGGGATGGGCTCTGACCCAGGCCTGGCCAATCCGTGCTCAGCATCTCACCTCTGCCCCTGCCCCGCCGCGGGGAGCCACGGTGATTGGTTCATGGACGGGCACGTGACCCAAGCCAGGCCCGGAGACCTGGTTCCCCGCCCACTGTTGGTCTCAGGGGGAACAGAAGTTCTTGTGAGGAAAGGCGAGAGAGAGACAGCGCAGAGGGCGGGCGGAGACACCAATGCCTGATGACGTCATTTGCAACGCTGGACGGAGTAAGACTGAGGGGTCTGAGAGGTAAGGCGGGAAGCCTCAGTGCGGTGCGCGCGGGAGATGAAACCAAGCCCCGCACCTGGCTCTTGCCTGCTCGAGGCTAGTTCTAGAAATTCTGCGACAGTCACGGAGTCATTGAGAGAAACCGAGTGTTCTGGAATGTAAGGAGCTGGGAGGCTTCAAAGTAAGGCATCTTCCGTTTTCTGAGAGGGAAGCTGTCTTCGTGCAGTAAGGGAGGAGAGCTGGTCCTTGCCAGAGGGAGAGAGGCCCTTCTTACATGGGTGGGCTTCCCGGGGAGGAGGTGGGTGACAGTGAGGCCTCCAGAAGGGGGTGTGAAGGATGCTGTGGGCGCTGCCCGGGTCCCATGCCCAACTCTGGGCCCGAAGGGCTCATTCCTCCAGTGGAGCAGAGTGCTGAGGGCTCAGGGTGCACTGCCCTTGGCCTTGCCCTCCCTAGGCACAGCCCACATTCCGAGACATGTAGATAGGGCGTAGAAAGGCCGGGCCCTCACTCAAGACCTCTCCAAGGGGTCTTTGCAGCTCCAGAGCTGGCAGAGGCCTTGAGGGGTCTGCACGAGGCCCAATCCTCCCTCAAGAGCACGCCCCAGGGGACTCCAGCTGGCATGACTGCAAACAGAGGGCCGACAGAGTCTCCCTACTAAGGAAGGGGAGGGATTTCAGTGAGTCAGGACCTTGGCCCGAAGACGCCCCAGGACACAGTGCAGCTGCTGGCGGGCCTGCGCAAGGAGTGAGGGAGGACCTGGCTGGAAGGGTCAGCAGAGAAGAGGGAACGGAATCAGTGAAGCCCAGATGGGATCTTCTCAGAGGCCACAAACTGGCAGCGGGCTGCCTGAACATACGTGTTTTGTTTGGCTCATAGGGTGTTTTAAAATATTACAAAATTAGTCACCAACACTTAAAAATTTGGAGGTTTCACATAAATATCCAGATTTCTGTCTTCTCAGAAGACCCAGCACCCTGGGCGAGGCTTCCTGCCACCCCCACCCCACCTGGAACAGGGAAGAGGCCTGTTTTCCTTGCGCACATGCCTGAGTTTGAGTGCCCTTTTGGAAAGGCCTACTGCACAGAGGCAGCCCTCCTCCAAAGTGATGCGGATCTGGCAGGACCAGTGAACCCAGTCCGGGCTGTGTCAGCCCCCACTCCTCCCGTGGCTTGGCATCTCTGTACAATGTACAACCTGCCCAACTGTCCAAGGGAATCCCTGCCACAAGTGGGCCATGACTCCCCCTGGCCGCATGGTCCTCCTGCCCCTGGACACTGTCCCCAGAGAGGATACTCACAGATCCCATGGTAGATGCCTGGCTCTGGTGTGGTTACTTCAGGGGCAGGCAGAAGGGATGGTAGCTCAAGCTCCAGGACCTGTGTGTGGGTTGGGGGAGGAGCAGAGGGAAAGGAGGTGATTTTAGTGATACCCGCACAGCTGGCTGGCCATTCTCCCCAATGCTGTTATGTACCTCGCGCCCCAGGTAACCTCTTGTGTCTTTTCTGCCACTGTGGAAACTCCGGGACAGGTAACACAGGCAGCCCCAGAAACCCCCCTTGCTCGTCTGAGTCCCCACCAGCCGCTCTTACGGGTAGGGGAGGAGTCTGACACCACCAGCTAAGGTGATCAGATTTTCTGGAACAGGGAAGGACCCAACAGATGCTTACCTAGGGAGCTGGAGGAAGGAGGGAGGGAGAAGGGTCAGGAGCGAGGGATGGAAGGAAAGGAAGGGGGAAAAATTCAACTGCAGACAGTGGCTCTCAAACCAACTGGTGTGGGAAGCCAGGATGACGTAGCCCCGATCCAGAGGCAGTCAGCGTGGGCAGCCACACCGCACTGTATACATTTGGCTCATTAGACCTCTATACTGTAAGTTGGGACAAAAGGGCCTTTACTACGTTGCAGATGAGGAAGCTAAGAAGCGAAAGGAAGGGAAGCCGGTTGCCCGGATGTAAGTTTTGGTGGATGGTGTTTCAGTCCCAGGAACAGGTGCCCTTGGCCCGACCCCTGAGGCCCTTTCTTGCCTGGCTGTGGGGAGAAGGGTGGGGAAGGTGGCCTGCCAGAAGGATCCACCATGCCAAACAACCTCGGGTCACTAGGGAGAGGCTGCTGCCTGGCACCCCCGTGCCTTCTCTTGCCTTCCCTGCCTCCCTGCCCTTGCAGAGCCTGTGGGGGCTTCTCCCTGGTGGGTGTGCTGAGCTGTGTACCCAGACAGGTAGGGTGCAGCTCCAGCCCTGTCACTTTCTAGGGGTGAGCCTCTGGCCTCCCAGAGAACTTGGGTTCCCTGTCTCAGAGACAGAATGAAGGATTCTCTCCTGTCCCTCACAGGCTGGACGTGATCAGAGACCATTAGAAGCATTTGGAAAGGGCTGGGCACATGAAAGGCTTCAAGGTCAGCTCCGGACTGGACACCCATGGATCCAATCCAGACCACAGACGTGTTGGGGCTCACAGAAGGTTTGAGAGTTTTCGGTTTTTAATTGGGACATTTTCCACAAAACTGCAGATTTCTGGCTTCTCTCAAGAAAAATCAGGACAACTATCAACATGAACTAGCAACTCCTGTCTGTCCTGAGAAGCAGGGAGCTCAGCAACCCCTCGGTCTTGCACAATACCCTGCCTGGCCCCTGTGGGCTCTCACCCCCCAGTGAACACTGGGGACCTGCACCCCAACAGCCTCATGACCTTGCCAGGCCCTGCCTTCTGTCCTTCGGTTTCCAGCTGTCCCCAGTTCCCTCCCCCACCCTCTGTAACCATCTCCTCTTTCTCCTTAGGGCCTCAAGTCCATCCCTGGGGGCCCTGGGTCTCCGGATTCCTGATCCTTCACTTGGACGGGCCCTTTCCCTGAGGGTCGTCTTTTATTTCTTAAAAAATTGCTTTATTGGGCAACAGGGTGGCTCAGTTGGTTAAGCAACTGCCTTCAGCTCAGATCGTGGTCCCAGGGTCCACGAGGCATCAGGCTCCCAGCTCTGCGGGGTGTCTGCTTCTCCCTCTGACCTTCTCCCATCTCATGTTCTCTTTCACTCTCTCTCCCAAATAAATCTTTTTTAAAAAATTGCTTTATCAAGTTAAAAACATAGGCTTTGGAGTCACGCATGCAAGTTCTAGCCTGGTTACTCTCCCGCTGTGTGTCCTTGGGCAAGTCACTTAACCTGTCTGAGCTTTGGTTTCCTAAATGGGGATACTAATGGTCTCTACCTGCAAGGGTAGTTCACACGAGATAACATGGTGCTCCACCCCTGGATCACCACATGTGTACAGGAAACCAGGGCTGAGATTATCACTATTTTAATTCTAAGCCTGCCTATTCAAAGTGTTTCTAGTCCTTTCCATCAAAAACAACAGTGAGTGATCAAAACACAATCCAAAGCAAAAATTCCCCTGAGACTGCCAACCTCTAAATTACAGAGACGACGCAGAACTGATTTCTCCTAGCTTTGATTAAAATTTGAATACTTTCTTCACTTTGCTTCAAAAAAAATAAAAAAAAAACATAATTAGAGAATGAAATATGACATAGAGGACCAAAAAATGAAGTAGAAAAATGGGAAATGTCAAAACAGTAGCACCAACAGCTTAAAGGCTATCCATCTTCATTCCTCCTGCTGCACGGGGAGTCAGGAGGAGAAATCTCTCCAGAGGGGCTCCCCTCCCCGCCAGTCCTACCCGGTCCTCAGCCCACGGGCCGGCCTGGGTGTAGGGCCTGTCTTCCCCCTCGCTGCCAGCAGTGCTCGGTCTCCTGGGTGTCTCCTCCCTCCGCAGGCTGTAGGGGCTCTCCGGGTCCACGTCAAATGTCTCATCTGAGCAGAATATGGCCTCCAGAATGTCCTCATCGGTTGTGAATAAGATGGTGTCTCCAAAGTGCTCTGGGGCTGGATGGGATACCATGGAGATAAAAGAGTCACCCGGCCCCAAATCCCAGTGGTCTGGAGAGCGGGAACCCAGACCCATCAATCTCTGTGCTGTAAATCCCCACCCACCTGACAGCTCCTGATTGTGTTAGAAGCCATCCTTGTTATTATTCACGCATTTGCAAGTGAAATTCACATGCCCAAGGAACCACTTAGACCTAATGAACGGATCTAACGGATCTAACATAACGAGCGTTATTGTGATCCGTCAGGAAATGAGAGATGCTTCTTAGGTGTGGGGGAGGCGCCTTACCAGATGCTGTTGGGGCCCCACCCAGGTGCCTGCTGATCCCTTTTTGGGGGCTGGAGGCTTGCCTGGAAGGGTGTGGGAGTTACACCCCCAACCCAAGGAGCCCTGCTGCTCTGCCTTAAGGCAGGATGGATCCTGCAACTTAGGCTCCAGAGCTCCCTTTGGGATCAGGGTGAGATACAGCCTCCCCCAACCCCTATCCTTGCCTGGCATCTTCCCATTCTTATCCAGTCTCCCTCCTTGCACCACAGGCTCTCCTGGGAGCACCCCCTCAAGAACTCGCTGCGGGAGAATTCCCCCTTCTCCAACTCAGGCGCTAGGGAAGCTGAGTAAGGCCAGTGCCCAGGGGAGGGGTGTAAATGAGGTCAGCTTGTGCACCCCCAACACTGCAAAAAGCGAGGAGTGAGCCAGGCCCAGGAAGAGGAGAGACCCATCTGTCACTGGCTAGTTTTTCCTCAGAGCCTCAGCGGGTAGCAGGTAGGGGCTTCCAGAACATACTTATGGACATACTCTACCTCCCGTCAGGGTCCCTGAGGCTTTGGCGATTTCTCCTTTAAAGATGCACTGCGCGTCTAACAGCATGGTGATGTCCTTCACGCCACGGAAGGAATGTATCCGAGATTTATTGTAGTTCCAAATCCGGATCAGGGCGACTTGGCAAGGGTGCATGAAGTCTATGGAGATGGAGTGGGGCTTGCCCAGGGTGAAAGGGGCCAGCCAGACGTGCATGTCGTCCTGGGTCCTGTTTACCCCGTCGATGAGGTTGGTGACCACCCGGGGGTCTTTCCCATAGGCTGGTAAAACATTGATGTCAGGGGGGTCCGCATGAATGTTCGCGATCTGCACTGGTTCCCCCTCGGAACTGAATATTTCTATTCCATTAAGGCCGACATAATGCCTGTCCCCCCACGTCGACTTGATTTCGATGACCAGGCGCCGTCCGTACGGCAAGACGGGGATTTCGAAGTCGCTGCCATCGTCCGTCTCTGTGGAGCTGTCGTCTGGCCCTCTCCTTGGCTCCGGCTTCTCCTCCTTCCCTGGGGGCAGCTGGTCACCGTGGCGGCTGTCCTTCTGCTGCCGCAAGAACTCATCCAGGATGTCCCCCTGCAGCTCCATGTTGGAGATGCGTCCGCGGTGGGAGCGGTCAAAGGCACTGAGGGAGTCCCAGGACTCATGCAGCAAATGCTCCTGCTCACTGCACCACCGGGACCACGGTGGCGTCTTGGTGGACCGGGTGTCTTCTGGAAGAACACAGGACAGGTGAAGCCCCATTAGTGGCCTGTGTGCAAGCAGGGAACCTTTATGGATGGTCCCAACCGGGGGGTTCTCGGCTAGGTGAGGGTCGTCCTCAGGGGGACATTCTAGAAATCAAGGTGGTTGCTCTTGGCTCTCTCGAAATGCCTGGAGGCCCCATGGGCCTTGGACAGATGGGACCAGGATGTTAATCGTCTGCCCTGCCTGGGGACCACTGGGCCCACCGGTCACACGCCAACATTCAGGTTGGTAAAAAAAAAATCAATTACGGCTACCCGAGTCTAGAATCCGGTTGTTTTGCCAAAAGAAAAGCAGTTTTCAATATACCTTGGATTTTCTGAGAGGGAGACCTCCCCCACCCCCATGCAAGCCAAGGGCAGACCTTTGTGTGAGGACCTTTGCGGGAAGCCATTCTTCATGTCAGAGACTCACAGGACAGGTGGGCGTGGAGGAGGGGTGGAGGGGGTGATGCCTGAGTCAGCAACCAGAGGGGCCGCTGGGAGGCTGTCGCATCATGTGACTCGGACGGGGTTTTCAAAGGCTGTCTAACGGCAGGTGGAACGCTCATGACAATTTGGATGAGAAAAAAGCCCGCTACGCGCTCTCTGGTCTGCGGCAGACCCTGGCCCGGGCTATGCGCGTCGACATGTTAATTAATACATGTTAATACGCTCCTCTCTGGGTGGTGGAAAGAAAAGACTTCTAGCTTCTTCTTGGTCCCCTGATCTCCTAAGTTGTCCAGATGTATCATTTTATAATAAGGCGAAAGTGCTATAAGGGACACTGATGACACAGGTAAGAGTGTACCCCTATGTGTGGGTAGGCTGGCTTCGAAAATAGAAGCCTGCGTCCCCGGCATGTGGAGAGTGCAGGCCTGACCCTCAGAGGGCGGCTCTAAAGGTCACAGTCTCCTCCTTGTAGAACAGTAAAGCCCCAGCGGGCGCCCCCACAGTGGCCTGTCCTCACAGCCATGCCACGGCTAACTGCCACGTAAGGGTGTCATTCTGGAAGAACAGCAGCTGATGACACTGACGTTCTGTTTTTCCTCCTTTCATATCGGACTGTGCCCCACACTCCATTTTCCGCCTGTCTCCTGGGACCTGACTCCATCAATTACCCTCTCTCTCCAGAACCCTCCATCACCCCTTCCCCACTGGCACCTTGCCCTCTCTCCACCTACAGACACGCATAAATCTCTCCTACCGGAAAGAAAAAAGGAAGCCAGGTTTGATCTCGTGGCTTCCTCTAACTGCACCCGATTTTCTCCCTCCCTTGGCTGCAGCCCCTGTGCCCTCCTTGCTTCCACCCTCCCTTAACACCTGCAACCTGGGGCCCCGTTGTGGAGTTACTGGTTTGGCCCACCCAAGCCCCACCTGCCCTTCTCCTGATCTTCTTTTAGAGATCACCACCACCGTCATCCAGATTAAGCAAGTGCTGACAGCATCCTTCGAGGCTGGGAAAAGAATTACAGAGGGAGGGTCTCTGTTTAGACTGGTGCCTCCAGGTGGCAGGACGTTGGACGTGGATGTGCAGTGCAGGTGGTCGATTTGCTACACTTTGCCTGACAATGAAGCCGACACAGGCAATGTGGGCCAAGAGATGGAGAGAGAGTCCTGATGATGTCATTTGAGCCCCTGGTTGCAGCCATGCCTGAAGTCAAATCCCTGGTGGCTTTCCATCCCTTGCTTTCCTAAGAGTCCTGTAATTCCCATAAGCCTTCACTGAGCTGACTTTCTGCAAGTACACAATGACTCCGAGTACTCAAGCTTTCCTCAGTCCTCATGCTTGACATCCCAGACAAAGCTCCTCCACTAGACAGTCTCTTATCTGCTGGCTCAGGAGGGTTTGCACTTTGGGGCTCTCTCCATGGCTGCTGCTGCCTGCCTCCCCATGCTGGAGCCCTTTCCTGAGCTTCTGCCCGACCCCATCTGGTCCTCTCTCAGCACTGCCCTCCCTCTTTGACCTCACCCCACCAGCTCCTGGTTGCCAGGCAGGCACTGCTCCAATTTCTAGGTCAAGTTCTGGCTTCTCTCTCCTAGCCACCACCTTCTAGTTCCAATGCCCCCTCCGAAGGTGCAGACGTATCCACTAGGTGTCTGAAAGGGAATTTGTCACCAACTCCTCCAACTGGCTTACTGTGTCCATTAGCTGGGAATGAAGAACATCCAGTTCCTCGCCACGACCTCCCCCCACCTGGCCCTCGGTGTGGTCCTTCTGGCTTCTCTAACCTCCCCTCATACCCTCTCCCTAACGATCAGCTCCACCATGTGGGCCTTTCTGTTCCATGGACACGAGTCTCTTCCTGCCTAGCCTTGCTGTGCCCTCTGCCAGTTACGCTCTTCTCCTGGGTCTCCGCGTGCTGGCCCTTCTTGGCCCCATCCTCCTCAGGGAGGATTTCTTTGTGCCATTCCCTGCTGTGTCCCAGCGCCTGGCATAGAACGTGTGGCACAGACGTGCTCGATCCAAGTTTGCCAGCCCAGCGATGGACGGCTGGCATCACCGTTACGCAGCACCTGGGCTGAGGCCCAGGAGCCGAGGGACTCCCCCTCTGCACCTGTCAGCTCTGGTGCACCTGTCCTTCCCCCCCACCCCTCCTTCTCATCTGCCATTAAAAAAGACCCCAGGAGTTCCTTCCTTTCCTCCAGGTGTGAGGCTTAACATCTGGCAGAAGGAACTTCCATATGGATCGCCATGACATCAGTTTATTGGGATCTGATTCGCACTGAAATGAACGGCCTGGGTTGGTCTGTAAGTGAGCGGAGGAGAGGAACAGACGTCGTCTGTCAGGGACTCAGCCTGTGTGTCTCGGTCTGGGTGGGGGCGAGA
>ML109635.1:0-12239 GCA_003697995.1 Taxidea taxus jeffersonii | reverse complement strand
GTGGGACTGTTCTCCTTCTGTGCCCGCTTTCTGATTTACTCTCCCTGAGATGTACACGTGGGGTTTTGAAAGCAGAGAGGTGCAGGCTTTCTCCTGGACCTCCTGGACGTGAGAGCACGCTGGGGGTCCACGTTTCTCTCTGCAGCAGAACACACCACTTGCCAGTCCCTGGGAGTCGGGGGGCTGCAGCGATCCGAGCTTCGTCTTGTCTGTGTCAACATTCCTGCCCACGGCTTGGAATGGACATCAGAAAGCCACTCCTTTAATCTGCAGTCAACACAGTCTGGGGGAGGGGGAGCCACCAGTATAAGATGACAGGATTGAAGCCTTCAAACTACCGCTTGGTGGAGGTAAACAGGAACTACAAAGTTCAAAACTCGAACTTGTAAAAATCAACGGCACCACCGAGAGGTATATACTAATCGCTCCTGAAACGGGAAATGAGAATGAAGGTAGGGAGGTACAACAGAGCTATGTGTGTTCAAGGTGAACAGGCCTCCGGCCGCGGCTGATTGGACAGGGGGCAGACATCTAAACCACCTTGGCCAATCAGCGTCTCCCCTGAGACTTTGGGAGCGAGAGCCATGGGGGGAAAAGGTCACTCTTAGGCTACGGGGCATCTCCTGCCCTGTGCACAGAGCAGAGAAAGCTGATCTCATGAAGAAGAGTGCGGGAAGGTGGCAGAGGCAGAGCCCATCGGCCCTGGCGAGTGGGCTGGGAGAAGTCTCCTGGGAGCCCACTGGCTTTCTTCTTCTTTCCAATTTTGGGAATTGGAATTCCAAATTTGGGAATTTGGGAATTCCAAAATTGGAAAGGAGAAGCCATACCTCCAGTCTCTGGAGGTCCTGCGCTCAAATGGGGCAGGTGCAATTTTATTCACCTCTAGCCAAGAGACCCCTGATGCAGACACTTCCAAAATGCAGATGACATTACAATGAGATGCTTTGTTGGACAAAAGGATTTCTGGGCTCTATCCTTTGGTGACAACAGGACTCTGGCCCCAGGGAAGAACTCAGGCAGTCACTCATTCTACAAGCATCATTGGAGGGCTCAGCCAGCGCCTTTCCTGAAGGGCATGGCTGTGGGATTTGGCTCTATGTAATGGGTAATTTAAAATTTCTAAGCAACTTTCCTTTTTAGCATGACTGGCTTAACAAGCATTAAATCTCCAGGGCTCGGTTCTCAATGTGTCATTAAGCCAAGCAGTGAAATGCCTGGAAAGAAATTAAAATGAGACCAAATCTTCTGAATGTGGACAAGTTAGAATAACACGCATCACCTCGAAGGTCCCAGAGGTTCTGTGGGTCTGTTTACCAGGAAGGCTCTGGCTTGCCTGGCTCTCCCTGGTCGGGTGGCTGCGGAAATGGGGTGTCACAGGGTTCAAGGCATGGATGCTGGAGCAGGATGGCCTGGGTTCAGATCCTGCTCTAACCCTTTCTGGCCACGGGACGTGAGGAAAGTTACTTAAGCCTCACATTTTCTTTATCGTCGTGAGGATGAAATCATTTGAGTAACGTGCCTGGATGAGAGCCTAGCTTAACGCAAACATGCCACGCATCCAGCCACCAAAGTTCCTTCTTTACATCACTCCTCCCACGCTGCAGAGGACCCACCACCTGCCGGGCACCTGGGTCCGGGGGACCCCCATACAGATGAGACAGAGTCTCTGCCCTCAAAGAGCTTCTCAGTTCTTCTGCTCTGCTCTCTTCTCTGACACTGACTGGAGGTGGGCAACAGAAATGTGTAAGGCTGGGGGGGGAGGGGGGGGGGGGGGGGGGGTGGGATGCACAGAAGCTCTGCCTGGCAGGGAGCCCATTGTTTACGTAGAAAGGCGCCCTGAGTCTGAGGGATGTGCTCTCTTGCTTGTCTAAGCATAGACTCTGGCTGAGTGCAGACCTTCGGGGTCTGTCTTCTGGACGGTAACAGACTAGATGCTGACCCGATTCACTAGGGAACAGATACACTGGCTTCACAGATACACCAGGAGGCAGAACCAGAGTGGGGGGAGGGACGACAATCAAGTCCAGCTACACCTGCGGCTGGCACTGCGCCAAACGCTGCCCATGTAGACTCTCTTTCTGCCCTCCCAGGAGATGGGTTGGCGTCATGTCACAGATCAGGGAACTGAGCTTCGGAGGGGTTTTGGAACTCGCCCGTTGTGTGGGTGGGTGGTGGGGAACAGGGACACAGACCTAGGTGGATTACGATTGCCGGGTGAGGGGTGAGGCGGAGCTCCATTCAGAGGACCTGGGATCTGGGGCTCGAGGGGCCCTTCCCACACGCCAGGCTCCAGTTGCTTCGTGACACCATCCCCTCATTCATTCCTCGCAACACTGAGGGGCGGGGAGGTGGTTCATTCCCATTTTACCCATGATCTCACCGAGGCTCAGAAAGTGGATGTGCCCAGCTCTGCGAGTCCCAGCCTAGAAGTAGCAGAGGCTGATTCAAATGGTCTGACACTCTGCTGGGAGCCAAATCCGAGTGCAAATATTTAGAAACCCAGCCTTTCAGATTCCTCAGAATCTACCGCAAAGTTCACACACCAGGTGAGTCCTCCCCAGCAGATTTTTTTTTTTTTGACCTACATAGTGGTTTAAAAATAATCACAATCCATTGCCAACACTGAAGAATAATATTCCACACTTCTGATTTCTCTTTGCAAAAGGAGAAGGGAGACCTGGAACATCGGCCTGGCATTGCTGAATGCCAGAAGGCATTTTGAGTGGAGTAGCAGCTGCCCGCTTTAGATGGGCTGGCCCTCTCCAGTGCGGCAGTCCTCACCACTCCCTATAGTACCTACCATACCCAGGCAAGTGCCAAGGGCTGTTTATCAACACACTTGTGTTACGTTTCTGATGGTACGGTGAAGAATCAAGTGAAGTCACTACAGACAAATGTCTCCATCAGAGGTGGAATAACAAAGCCTAGAGTGGAAAAGCCACGTGGTGAGAAAAATGGGCAAAGGGGAAATAACTTGGTGGCAATGACAAATAGATCGAGAAATTTAAGATGCAGAATGTCTTGCCCATTCCGCTCATCGCTGCCACCTCCATGGCCCCCGAGACCAGGAGTTTGTGACTACTGGTTGAGAAGAAACCCCTAGCTTCATAGATGAAACAAAGGTTTGTGGAGCCAAATGGTATCGTGCCAATCAGCAGCCTGCACTCAGGGACAATGGCACCCGGGTCTGAAGGCTTCTTGAACTTACCTCTGCCAGTCGGCGGGCCATCACTGTGACTGCTGATGAGGGTGTCCTTCCTCGGGCCCCGCCTCCCACTAGCAGGGTGCTCCCTGTTGGCGGGCTGGTTAAAGATGTCAAAGTCATCACAGACTTTGGGGGTCACCTTCTGGGCTCTCTCCCTAGTGAGGACATTCCAGCTGTTTGGCCGCCCTGGCTCACGCCTGGGGCCTTTCTCCCCGACCTTGGTCTCTCTGGGAGCCTCCCCCACAGGGTCGGTGGTGGTGTCTGATCCAAGTCCGCCTTCCCAGTCCAGCGGCTTCTCAGGACTCAGCCACAGTGGTTTTGACTTCCTGCCTCCCTGCTTCCTGCCCTTCCCTGTGGCAGAAGGTTGCAACCATGATGGGGTTTTCGCTGGCGGCTCAGAGACTTTTCTGCCCATGAGGTTTTCCAGCTGTTGGGCCAGAGAGAGCTCTGGGTCAAGGGGAGGGTGTTCCACAGGCGGGCAGAGTGGGGGAGCCCCCAGCGTACCACCCGTTGAAACTGGGGCTACTGAGCAGCTCGCGCCTTCGTCTAACTTGGGCAAGCTGCCCTTTGCACCGTCGGGAGGATTCATTTTTCCACCAAGTAACGTTCCCTGGGAAGGAAGCTTCACATCCGCTACTGCTGCAGCTAGAGGCGAGAGCTCCCCATCTGTGCCAGCCATCTTGTGGGCCTCTCCGCTTTCTCCCAAGGGGGCACCCAGGGCCCTTTCCCTGCTCTTGTCCTGCTCCTGTTTCATGCCAACCGGGAAGCTCTGGTCAGCCGGGGCCTCTCCACCTCCTTTGTCTAACGTGCCCTCAAAGATGAGATTTTTATTGACGTAAAGCTTCACGTTCTTGGCACCGATGTCAAGATCCTGAAAACACAAGATTGAACAAAATGAAGCAGCATGGCATCAGGCTGACGTATCAAAGTCTGGAAGGAGGGGATCAAAAAGAAACATGTGGGATGCTAGAAACGAGAGCTTTAAAAAAAAAAACAACAAAAAAACAAAACAACTGTAGCGCCCGGGATGTTAAATAAAGCTAGTGTCATTTCTGTGTGAACCCTTCTGTGCTCTATAAATCAAAGGATGCTCACACATGGCCTGATTGCTGCCTTCGCACCGTTACTCCCTGCTGGGACACTGGTAACAGCCTGCTAATTGGTCTGCCTGCTTTCTGTCTCTTGCTGCCTTCAACCTCAACTTCACATTGCCAGAGTTCACTCTCTGCAAGAACAGAGCTGGCTGGGTCCCTCCCCTTTGTGAAAGGCTTCTTGTTCTTCACTGCCTGTTCTTTAATACATGGTTCCTGGGACCTCTGCCGTTGGGAAAGCCTGATGTGCAAGCGAAATGCAGAGCCCCTGATTCTATGGGTGTCCTATTTTGGGTGCCCTGAAAGCAGAGCCTGAGGCAAGGGTTGAGTATAGGTTGCTTATTTGGAAGCTGTTCCCAAGAGGGAGTAGGGAGAGTAAGATAGGGCAGGAGAAAATCCCCCAGCAGTTTTTGAGCTGGTCCCTGCGGTACACAAATGGGGCTCCATCCTGCTGGGGCACTTGCAGGGACCCACAGAACGCACCTCAGAAGTGCCCCTCCCAAAGCAGGAGGCTGGGGTGTTTATCCACGGACCCCCTTCCGCACTGCTGAAAGTTGTCCCTGGGTGCATGACTCCCCACCCCATAAGCTGAGGGTGCTACTGGCTTTCAAAGGGCAGAGACCTGGAAGCCCTGGAGGTGGTGCCCTGTGAGCATGTCCAGGGATTGTCCCGCCTCAGCTGCATTGGGAGTGGGGCCAAGGGGATGTGGTGTGGCCCTGTACTTGTAACAGGGTCTCCAGATGGTTCTTTGGCACATGGAAGGCAGAGAACCTTAGGCAGATGGGATGCATTCCCAAGTCCCCGCCATGACATACTTACTGTACCTTCATGATAGGATCCCTGGCTTAGGCTTCCCGTCCCCTCCTCCCCACAACCCTTGTGCCCCTACACAGGCATTGGATGTTTCCTTGTTCATGCTTCAAATATCATCAAGCCTCCTCCCACCACTAACCTGTTTGCCCATTCCCCTTTAGAGCAAAACTCTTTCTTTGAAAATGGCTTGATAGAGAAATAGGGTCCGTATTGCATACAGTAAACTGTGCGTGTTTCAAGTGTATGGTGTGGTAAGTTTTAACACTTGCTTATACACTATGGTGTATCATCTCCACAATCAAGCTAATGAGCACATCCGTCGCCCCCAGAGGTTCCTGGTACCCCTTGGGAATCCCACCCTCCCTGCTTCTGCCACTCCCAGGCCCATCTGCTTTCTGTCACTACAGATTACTCTGTGTTTTCTAGAATTTTTATATAAAAGGAATCCTGTACTGCGTACTCTTCTTGGCCTGAATTCTTTCACTTGGCAGAAGTGAGGTTTGCTGTACTGTGTGATTAAGAGTTTTATTCCTTCTCATTGCTGAGGAGGGGCCCGTTGTGGGGGTGCCCCCAGATTTGTCATTTCAACTCTGAAAGTCACTGTCACGGCTGCTCCTCCGCCCTTGTCTCTTGGCCTCATCCCCGTGAGGCCTTCGCCCCCACTTCTATATGGATCCCTCCTTGGCAAGGGCACCAATTGCCAGCGTGGAGAAGCTTCCTTGTTAGTCCGGGACAGTTTGGGTTTACTCCTTGTTGTCCTGCTGTAATCACTCATAAAGCCCACTTTCCACCCTCTAGAGTATCCTGGTTTGGAGATCTGCTGGGAGAGGCACAAGTCCTCAGCTGGGGCTCAGTAGTGTCTGTGCAGCAGGTTACCAGCCTTCTAAAGATTTCCTTCCGGGCTTCTGGGCCCTGTGCTCACCTGGTTTCCCTCTTGCCTCTGGATCTCACAGCTGCAATGCCAGGGGCCTTCCTGTTCCACTGCTTCTGGCTGCCCCAGGGCTCAACCCCAGGCCTCCAGATCTCCCGGCACCCTTCACTGGGGGACGGGGGGCGGGGGGGGGGTGCCTCATCCAGGTCCAAGGCCCTAAATACCATCTTCCTGTTGACGACTCTTGGTTATTTTTATCTCTAACCCTGAACTCTCCACCAAGCCAAGGGAAGTGAGACCTGTCTTCTGTGATATCAAACAGCTGTCTAAACATTAACATGCCCAAATAGGATTCTTTTTTTTTTTCTTTTAAGATTTATTTATTTAGGGACGCCTGGGTGGCTCAGTTGGTTAAGTGTCTGCCTTTGGCTCAGGTCATGGTCATGATCTCAGGGTGCTGGGATCGAGCCCCATGTCGGGCTCCCTGCTCAGGGGGAGTCTGCTGCTCTCTGCCCCTCCCCTTGCTTGTGCTCTCTCACTTTCAAATAAATAAAATAAAATCTTTTTAAAAATTACTTATTTGTTTTAGAGAGAGACAGAGAACATGCAAGCAGGGTGAGGGGCAGAGGGAGAAGGAGAGAGAGAATCTCTGAGCAGACTCCCCCCTGAGCTTGGAGGCAGATGAGCAGCTTGATCCCAGGACCCTGAGATCATGACCGGAGTTGAAATCATGGGTCAGACGCTTAGCCAACTGCACCACCCAGGCACCCCATCCCGAACAGAATTCTTGATCCACTTTTCTCAAACCCAGTCTTTGCCCATCTTAAAAATTGTCCCACCCTGCAACTGGATGTCCCAACCTTGGAGCCCTCCTTGATTTCTCCTGTTCTCTCACTTACGAATCCCATCTGACAGAAGGCCCCAGGGGCTACTCGCTACTTCCAAAACCCCTCCCAAATCTTTGACCCCTTGTCCCTGAATGCGCTGCTGCCTGTCAGCCCTGGGGGGGAGGGGGGTGTGTCCATCTTTCCCTAAGACAATGACCAGAGCCTCCTAATTGGCCTTTGCTTCCTTTCTGCACTATCACTGTGCTCCTGCGCCCCCCCCACACTTTATTATCCACACAGCAGCTAGTTGTTTTTTTGTTTTTGTTTTTTTTAACATATCAACTCATGGTAGCCCCTGGCTTAAAACCACCCAGCACTTTCCCACGACACTGAAAATAAATTCCAGCTCCCTTCAGCGGCCAGTGAGGCCCATATGATCGGGCCCCTGCTGACCTCTCTGACCTGGGCTCCTGTCACATTCCCCCCCGCCCCCGCTCCCCACATACTGGTCTGGTCGCTGCTCCATGATCCTGCAAAGCTCTTCACCACCCTGGGATCTGTACCCTGTGGGCTGGGGAGTTCTGCCTCAGATACCGACAAGGTTGGCTCCTTCTTCTGAGAGATCTTCCCGATCCTCTTTGGAGCCCCCAACCCATCCGGTCCCCTCTCTCTCCCAACGCCTCGTTCAATTTCCCTCCTGTCTCTGGGATGGTCTTGCTGATGAGCTTTTGGCTTAGATCCTGTCTCCCCCACTCAAATCTCAGCCCCCAGACAGTGGAGGCCCTACCCGTCTCGTCCAAGGGGCCCAGCAGGTACCCGGCATGTGCGTGAATGGCCCTCAACCCTTACTTTGGAACTACAAGAGCATGAACGCTTTGGCTGCCAATCTGCGTTTGAGATATGGGCTCTGAGACCCCAGGGGTGTCCACCTCTCCGTATTCCCCGTCCTTAGCCTTCCTGCCACTGGGCGAGGAAGCTCTAACTGAATTTCTAGTTCGCCAAGTTACAGACACTGAGGCTTCTGTCGCAGTTTTGAACAAGAAGCATCAAGCCCGTGTTACACCACAGGAACTCGGCTTCAATCATCCAATTGCGGGATGGCAGGCTACTATTTGCCGACTGTCAGAAAAGTCGATTCTCAAAGCTCGCTTTTACATGTTTATACGGATGTGTTCTCTGTTTAGCGGAGGCGCAGAGCGGGTGCGTGCTGTGAATTAATCAGGAAACAGCTATTCGAGAAGGACAGCGCGGGCAGCGTCAATGACTCGTTCTGCACGATTTCCATCACGGAAACATCTGGCGAGACAGAAACACTCTCATTTCAAGAGGTGATGGGGGTGGTGGTGGGGACTTCCGGTCCAGCGCCGTCAGGAGGTGGGCACCCTGGCTCTCCTAATGAGATGTCTGGCTTCCGAAGTGTGTTTGTCTACATTCCACAGACAGCCTGGGGCACCACCTGACCTCTAGCTGTCTGCCGCCCAGCTCCCTCCAAGAAGTCTGGCAGGGAGGGGACAGGAGGAGGGACGCAGGCTGAGGCATGGGGCCCGGCAGGTGGAACCTCACGGTGTGATGGGGGGGCGTGGGGATCCAGGAGGCTTGGGCCCTGCCTGGTGGTGCTTAAATTATCGGGGATTCCAAGTATAAAAAAAAATAAATAAAAGGCCGAATCATGTCCCAGCCTTGGAGCAACTCCGCAAGATGGGCGGGAGGGCCTGTCTTGCAGTGAAGACATTGAGGCTCAGCCTTCCTGGGGGCCGCGCAGCTGGTGCATGGGGAGCCACTCTGAGGGGTATCCCCCTTTTGGGCAAGCGAGATCCTGGGAAGGCCTGGCCATGGGCAGGATCACCTGCGCTAGGCAGACCTCCAGCCCCATCTCTAGCTTTCACTAAGTCCCCGTGAACCCACTCTCTCCTATCCCCATCCTGGCTCCCTCCTCAGCCCCGGAGGCTGAGGCAGTGGCTTTGGGCCCTGGGTGGGGAGTGTGCACCCTTTCCTCAGCTTGCGGTGAATGGGAGCGTCCTTCCTTCCTTGTTCACACCCCGACTTCACTGTCCTTCTTTACAGTTGACGAGGACTTACTGTGTTGAGACTGTCATGCATTTGTAATACAACAATATTAATATTATTTCAACCTACGTACTTTAATCGACTTTGCAAGGCTGCTTTCTTCCTTGGCCTGGGTGCCGAATGACCTAGCTTTCTTCCCATGAGCACATGCAGCACCCGGGGAGGCCCTAGCAAAGGCATCCCACATTCTACAGGTTCTGTCTTGACCCAGGGGCTTTGGGCTGACTGAGAGGGGGTTCCCCCATATGGTAGGTTTACTGGGGGTAGGGGGCTTTGGGGATTGAGCTGCTGCTGCCTAGGACCCACTGTGCAGGCTTCAGGACCTGGCTCGGGGGCCGACCTCTCCAGGAATCCCCTGGCCCTCCTGTGTCCCCTTCCTCCCCTCCTTTGGTGGAATCAAGGGTCCTCCTCTGGGCTCTCAGAATTGGGCTTACCAGCTGGAGCCTATCCCCACCTGGATGGAAGATCTTCAAGGACAGGGAACAGTCCTGTCCTAATTCCTATCTGTCTTGAGGCCTGGCTCTGGGAACTGAATGTGCTCCTTTCCTGGAGCACCTGAACTTGAATGTTTTATGGGGAGGAGACCTTAATGGCCTTTTACACGTCCCTGGGGGAAGAAGGGCAATGAAAATCATTTTTGTGATGTAGAAAGTCGGAAGAAGATGGTGAGATGCTGTGACATTTGACAAGCACCTACTACCGGCTGGGCTCTGGGCCAAGCACTCTGGGCCCCCTCCCCTCAACATCACAGATGCAGAACCACAGACATGGATGGAACATGACAGATCGGGTCACTAACTATCAGCCCGACAGCTACATCTGGGCTGGGCTAGCTCCCGGAGCAATTCGCATTCCCAAATTTCTGCCTGATGGTGCTTAAATTGACAATTTCTAAACATTGAGAGCTTTCTGGCCTCTCTGGAACATTCAGGCCATCTGGCACCATGGGGTTAGGGCTGAGGGACAGTGACTGCTGCCTCGACAGGGCACGGCTCTCTGGTGACCACAGCCTCTACTTAAAGGCAGGAACGTGTGATGGGCCCCAGATGGCCTGGTAGTCATGTGACCACTGGTCAGCTGCTCTGTTGTCCTGTGCCTCAGTTTCTCCTTCTGTAGAATGGAGCTGATACCCATCTCAGAGGACTGCTGGGTGGAATAAATGAGCAGATATGTGCATAGCCCTTTGACTAGTGCTCTAGAAAGGTAAGCCACTGTCACTGTCTTGTGTCAGTCCACTGTCTGGATGTATGTCCCAGCCTAGCCTGGGTGCTTGGGACTGGCGTGGGCCGGAGACTCCCCACTCCGCTAGGGCTGCAGCAATCCCCGTTCCAGGCAGAGGCTGGCAGCAGGCAGAGGAGGGATCCCAAGCCCCACAGGGTGGATCCTAAAATCACTCTCACTGCCCCTAGGCCAGGACTCCCCTGGATCTGGGCTGAGGCCCCAGAAAGCAATTCTTGCAATTTTTTTCAATCAAATACATAATACACGGGTGGGGGGGTGTTTTGGGGGGTCCTTGGCCTATGTGGGATGCAAAAAAAGAAAGCAAGATTCATCTTAAGGAGTTCATGACAGTCTGTATATTAAGGGGTCACAAACTCAGACACTTGTAGTGCCAGTGGTGGTGCTGTGGGGTGGGGGCTGCGGGGCCTGTGCTGAGTGGGAGAACACATGCCCCCCAGTCCAGAGGGTGCCCGGGGCCACTCAGCACCAGCTGGTGGACACCACACTGAGACTGTTGCCAGTTCACCAAAAGCCAAGTTTCAAAAGTTGTCAAGTGATCCCCAAGCTGGACAGCACTGTGAGGGCCGAGTGGGGTATACCCGTGGGATGGCTTTGGCCAGGGGGCACCAGTTTGGGGCATTGGAGGCTCAGGAAGCTGAGGAACACCTAAGGAAGTGTGGAACTTGGTGCCTGGAAGGGCGTGGCTGGAAGCCGCTGGAAGGGGCGGAGGGCGGGCATGCTAGGGGTGTGCAGGAGGCTTGCGTTCGAAGAGAAAAGGACCTTGATGTCCCCAAAGGCAGGGTCTGTACTGAGCTGGGCTAGGCATTCCAGGTTCTGGGAAGAGCAGGAATAAAGGCATAGCAAAGAGAATAGTTTTATGGGGAGCAGAGGGAGATAAAAGTTGCACAGGGATGGAAAAGCCAGGGGGCCAGTTTGGGGGTCTGGGAGCGGTCTCCCCACCCACATGCATGCACATATCCCGGAGAGGCGATGTGGCATAACAATGTGTCACTGTGTCAGGGAGACCAATGGGGGCGGTGGGGACTGCGGTGCCGTGACTCGGCTCCCCCAGAGCTCCCGGCTGTGGATGTGGCCTGGTGTCGCCAGATCTTCATCCCTCAGTAAAAGTAAAAAATCCTTATTTTAACGCAAAAGCTCCCAATGTTTAAAAACTGGCAATTCAAAGAATTTTGCAAATGCCCCGTGAGCCGGCCAAAATGTGTCTGCGAGCTGCCTCTATCACGGCCTCTTGCCAGGATGCACCAGGACGAGGTACCAGGACTGTGTCCCTCCCCGGAGGCCCTCCGTGGCTCTGAGGCTCCTAGCTTGTCCCCTAGCTCATCCCCCATCACTGCACCAGCCCCAGTGAACTGTGGTTTGCTTTTGATCTCCCTGGACCTCCCCTGACTGGGTGTGAGCTGGCAAGGGCAGACAGCGTGTCTGATTCTCGGCCCCAGCACAACAGCTGAGTGTGGGGGGATCGATAAGTCTCTGCTGATGAGACAGGGGGACGGGCAGATGAGGGAGGGGAGCAGGCAGATGGGATGCATTCTGCTCAGGGTGGGGGGGTGGTGAGTGGGCAGGAGGTGGGGGGAAGGAGCGACTGGTCTGGAAGGAGACAGGTTTTGGCAATGGAAATAGCAGGACTTAGGGATGACTGGCAACAAGGAGCAGAGGGAAGAGAGGAGGATGCAGAGGTGGGAGCCAGATGTGTGCTGCAGGCTCGGGCAGACCTGCCTGGGCTTGGGTGGGTGAGGTTGGAGTGTCAGTGCCTTGGTGGGCAGAAATGCCAAAGACAAGTGTCTGGGGGCCAGGGTGGAAACTTGGTTCAGAAGTTAAGCTTGGGGGAAGGTTTAGATCTGGGAGCTGATGAATTAGTTCAACAGCATGTGACTTCTGTGTTCTTCGAGAAAAAGAAAAAAATACCTAGTTTAGATATCATTTCTCCTATGTTCCCTTCTCACGGAGACAGCACCTCAGTTTTCCATGGGGCATCCATCCTACCCCCAATGTCCCTTCAGAGGGATAACATGAGCCCCACTCCAGGTTGCCTGGCTGCTGGGTCCCAGACCTGGGACTTTCATGAGGACAATCTCTTTCTGCAAGGGCTGCTGAAATCAGGAGTCTGATGTCATTAGGTACCC